>JAHZNJ010003087.1:0-19176 GCA_027744475.1 Lepidocyrtus cf. sotoi NNG-2020 | reverse complement strand
GTCTCTAACTTATCTGCGCGTGCCAATTAGTAATAATAATGACAAGACAAGAAACGAGATCTGTAAGTGAAACTGAAACCGACCTATATGACCGTTATAGCATAAACGCCATTTTCACACGTATGTAAGTAACATAACATTCTCGTGTATTATTATTTTTCTCAGAAGTGTATCTGCATGCCGTGTGAATTGTGTAAAATAATTATTTGGTACTTTCACGAGAGAATAAAATTAAAATAAAACAAATGATGAGCATGGAACATGGCAGCATTAATGCAAATACGCAATGCATCGACAGCAAAGCAGAACATTGTCCCCGTCCAAGTCCAATTACACAACACAGAAAAGCATTTTACAAAGGTACCGTGCTACTTTTACTTTATTTCTACCGTCGATCACACCACACACAACCACATAATTATATTATCCAAGTATGTTTTTTATTTATTTATGAGCCGCTTTAATCTGGAAAGTGGCCAGAGTGACAATTTCAATGCTATACCTCCCCATTGCAGCTAAATAAGGAATCGTCATTGCAAATAGAAAAAACAGGACAGTTAATTTTTAACTGTAGGTTGGTTTAATTTTTAAAGTTGATGCACCAACACCAGCACATTTCTGGTTAGTAGTTTAATACAAGACAAGCTCAGCTAGTATTACAACTCGAATGGAAATGCTAATGCTATCGTGTCAAACACTTTACCAATTATTTTTGCGAAATAAATTTTTTAGTGCGCGGTTGTAGTTTTAGAAATTAGTACATGCAGCTGGCAGTCAGCATTTGATCTTTGGGTTTGCAGTTTAATTAATTGGTGCGTCAGATAAATGTACATTCACCATAGTTTTCACCACGTGTATAGTTGGTCTGCGGCGTCAGACCAACCTCCTTTTCTCCAGTGTCAGATACAAGCAGTCTTACAAGAAACACAGGGAAAAAGGTGCCCCCACTACCACGAGAAGAAATAGTCACAAAAAAGACACAATATCACACGTCCGAAAGTCTTTTGTAACTTTGTCCGCGAATGCCATTCCTAACACAAGCACTCTACAACTCGCTCAAAGTCAAGTATAGATTTTCCAATATGAGAAAAGGGTAACGCAACTTCATCCAGATCTGCAGCCAATTAAAATGCAACAGAGTCTCGAAAACAGAAACGTAACGAACCAACCCCATCTCTAACTTATACTGAACAACGTCGTGGTGATGAAAGTTCTGTTGGAAAGACTCTGATTAATAACAATAAACAACATAACATATGTATAAGCGCACGTTTCAATTGTTAATACTTATATGATTTCAAATGCATACTTACGCACTGTTTTTAATTTAAAATTATCGTCATGTTTCGTCGTCATTATGCAGTCAAAACATTATTGTAGAACATGTGCCTACCGAATTTCTTCAAAGTTAATCTTACTAGTTGATTTTATTAATTTGGGTTAATGTAAGACATGACTGAAGTGTATTTCACCATAAATAGCTAACCATGCATCCTAGACGAAAATTAAAAGCACAACATGTGGAGGAGAAATATTTGAACAAAACGTGTCCATCAGAAAGTTTATATCTATTGATTAGTTAGTATATATTGTGTATTTCTCTACTTCCACCAACCATCCTAGCTTGAAAATGTGGAACGGCTTTCTCTATTTCCATTTAACTGTGTGAACATTGCCTATGCAGTAAATTTGTAAAGTTAAATGACAATGCGATGTAGTGCTTTCTCCGCTCCCTCCACCGACAACGGCGAATATAAAAAAAGGGAGAGAAAGAGACTAACAAATCCATTTGGGAAATGATCCATTTTAAATCTAGAAGAATTGTCCAATGAAAGTGTTCGAAGCATTCATAGGCATTGTTAGCAGTCGCATCGTTTTTTATGTGCTCCTGTGAGCAGATAAGCAAAAGGGTGACCTCTTTTTTGTAAAATCGTTTTCTTATTTATATTAAAATTGACCGAAATACAGGTTTTTGTTCAATTTTTGTATACTTTTTATTATATAATGTAATCAGTCTAGTTACAATTCAGTCAATAGAATAAATAATCTCTTAGCAATAAATAATGTTTTCGTGAATAACATATTAATATATTACGGCTATTCTGAGCATCAATAAAGTAAAATATATAAAAGACGAATACTTCCATTGCCAGTAGTCTACCAAAATAAAAATCATCGTCAGACAAACGTACAAGAACAAAAAAGCAATGCATGTGTGTGACATCATTCGAGTACGAGCTATCCAAATCACATGTCATAACTTAATATGTATATAAAGAAAAACTCGAATTCATTGACGCTACAGAATATCATTACAAATCCCAACGCTTACTAACCTTCCCTAGGCTAGAAACTACAAAAGTACTACAAAATGCACGTTGCATACCTACCTATCCTGCAAACATTTCGTTGAAACAAAATGACATAATTATGTACTATGTATGTAATTATGACTATGACATATTATTAACATACTGTTTAAAGTAACCCACCAGCTGATAATTAGTAAAGTTGTGAGAGTCTTTCAAGTGACTGGTGAGTGAAGCTGACCGAGCAAAGTTTTTATTATCACATGGGGGCATATGACACTGAAACCTGCCTTTTTCTATCTTCGAGTCCCTGACATGGTTCATTAAAGTTGACCGCGTTAAAAACGTGCTCTTGCACTCACACTCCCATCGCAACTCCTTCTTTCCAGACTTTGGATTCTCCGTCAAAATTGGTTCCTCATGTAGGGCAGAATGGGGACCTGGGTTCATTCTTCGTGGTGTGTTCTGTGGTTGGAATAAACGTATTCGTTTTTTAGAGCTTTTTGCCGCTGATCCGTCTATTCGAGGTTCTGAATAAGTTGGTGGAACTGGCTCCGCTGGTGGGGTTGTAGCGTTTGCAGATTCATTTTCATTCGCGGTCGAAATATCTTGTTCTTCTAGGATACTATCACCTCTCACATTAAACTTTCTGGTGTCTTCTGAGCTTAGTATGGCAGACGAAGTATTTCCAGCAACTATCGGTAATAAAGCATCCTTGCTTGGTGTTGGTCTTGCCGGTTCGTACTGAGTGTTACACAACAACTTGAAATCTTCCAGACTATTCTGAAACTGACTTGGCTCACTTTCAATATCGGACTGTAAAATATCAGATACAATCGTATAAACAACTGGAGGGTTGTCTGAACACAGACTTGCAGATGATGATGCAAGATTAATTCCTCGATCTTGTCCTCTGGTGTCGTCTCCTGTGGCCACGTGAATTTGTGATTCTGTCGCTCCATTACCACACAATGGGGAAGTGATGCAAACGAGTTCATTACGTACTGTACCGAGTCCCGCTAGCATTATAGCATCTTGTAGCAAATCTGTCGTTTCACTCGAATCATTCTCTTTCTCGATTTTACTGTAAGCAGCAATGGCAGCGACAGGACTATCCAATTCCATCTGTTCTTCATTAGGGGATTCGTGACTAATGCTTTTATGTTGTAAAGAAGGCTCATCAGTTTTAAGTCTCATCGTCGAACCACCTGTATCTATGTAAATACTAGCCATTTCAAGCTGCGAACCAGGATCACTACTCTCCTTCTCTGCCAATCGGATAGCCAGCTAGAATTAAAAACAATCAAAACTGATAGTAGGAATTACAGTGGGATTTGTACGTATAATAGTTGTTTACATTTATTGTCATTTTAATAGTTACCTCCTTCTCCTTTTCGTGTAACCTGCGCCACATCATTCGTACAGCATAGTCGTTTTGAAAGGGGACCACTAATTCAAAGTAGTCTAGGTTGTACATTTTGGTTAGGAGGGCATATTGTTCTTCTGAGTAATTAACGACTGCATTTTTTCCAAGAGAATCTTCGTCACAGTCACAGCATAATTTGTCTGCATGATCTCGTTTCGAAATATGCTTAAAATAATCGTCGTAAGCCATGTTTGATGCGATCGCAACATTATATCCTGTGTTGAATCCTGAGTGCCAGGAGTACGGCTTGATCAGAATTATAGTTCCCGCCTCTTGGTAGACTACGTCAAACGGAATATTGAAGAGGTACAGCAACTTGGGATGGGCCAACGGCTATATCAAAAAATAGTTTAAATTAATTATCTTCATACAATATAGTCAGTCCATTTCATGTGTTACAATGTTGAGGTTTGTAAACTTCTCATCGTGTATTTTTACTTACATTCTTATGCAAAGTTGCGCACAGTTTCAGAACTTGTTTTGCCTGCCTGCTCCTCTTCCTCTTGCTGTCTGTCAAAGTCTGCAAATAGTCATGTAGCTTTTCCAAGAAAACCCGAAAGTATTTCTCTGACAAGATCAACCACACCTTTGGCTTACCCCACATAACCATGTTGATACTATTGAGTCCTAAGTCCTCCACGTGGCACGTGAAATAATTTAAGACATATCCATAATAATAGAACGGCGTGCTTATCCCATCTGCAGTGCAGAATAATTTCAGTTTATTCTCAATTTCTGACATGTGTACTCCGAGCAGTCTTTCTTCCCCTTCTACAAGCTTCTCTGATTCACGAGCTGCAGATGTGTATCCATAATTAAAAGACACTCCTTCGTTGCAGTCACGTATAATGTCGAACCCATCCAGCGACACCCGATGCATTAAGTCGTCCTTGCTCTCCCCATCTCTTCTCGTGGCATCAAAATTTTTACTCTTAAACACCGAACTATTATGATAAAAATCCTTAATTTTCTTGGCTTTCTTCTGTTGCGGCTTGGTCAGTTTTGGCAGCCTTTTACCAGCTATAATTTGAGCTGTAGTTATTCCACGAATTCCAGAAGGAGCTTCACTCTCCACTCCGTTCCACACATCTTCTTGTTGCTTCGCGTGTTTACGAATGGAGATATCATGATACACATTCGCACCTGATGTGGGCCAGCACATTGACAGATCTCCTAGTTGCTCGCCTTTCCTCCACGTAATTAGTTTAACATCTTTCGTAACACTGTCATTCTCTTCACTGTCGATTTTCTGGGAAATCTTTTCACCGACGACCGCAACAATCTTTTCATTTAATTTTATCAGCACGAAACCGTTATCCTCGAAGTTTTTGTGCTTTATAGCTTCGTTTGCAAACTCGTCAAATGCCTTTTTATCCCCTATTCTATCAGGTGGACATTCCCAGATCAAACAGGACTCATCGCTAGAAGAATAAATCTTTTTGTTCTTCCAGTAGATCTCAAAGTTCTCCATCCCAAAGTTCTCAAACTCTGCATCGAGATCAACCTTTGGATACTTTTCGCCTTCCATGGCATTTGTAACAACAACAACGGGCTCTTGTTTGCTCCCCCCAGATGCTCCTGTTCCCAAATTCTCAAATGTCACGTTTTTTGATTTGTTGGCTCGGTTTCTTTTTTGTGGGACATCAGACGACGCGAAATCGCCTTTAATCGATGGAGAAATAGACGAAGCTGTTCGTTTCGAACTAGTTTGGATTCTGTGACGCATTGTTGTTGATGATTGTCGGTTATTATGATGCACCTACGACCCACACTCCACTTGTAACAAAGAGAGACATCACTGCAATAACAACAAATAAAAACACATTTTTACATTTAAAAGTAACGAAGCGATTAAAACAGAACTGCGTTCAATTTATTATCTCCCACTGGCTGTTTGCTATAAGATGTAGGATGTTAAGAAGGCAAGAAAACAAACTCCTTAGAATAATCTCACCATTACACGAGGTTCACATTCGAAATTAGTTCTCACATCTTCATCATCTGTTTTATTGTAATCCAGCTCCAGGAACACACAAGAAATACCTAATATCGGCAAACCACTCTACACAAAATGTTTGTGTGCACGATCAGTTTTATCGTCCCACAGTCTCAAACAAGTCTAATTTTAATTAATCTGGGTCGTTTCTACATTCTAGAAGTTCAGCGAACCAAATCATGAAAAACCTTAACAGAATTATTTTTAAGTCACATGAGTGAGTTTTAAATATACAACAGCTCGTACTTTTTAATTTAATGTAGTTACACCATTTTAATTTAACTGAATACTAATTAACACTTCTTGCAGCCACAGTTAAATATCAGTACAAATACAAACTTAAACTCATCCACCTTCTACACAACACACGTCTAAAGCAAACCAAAACTGAACGCAATGCCAATTTTGTCAGCCAGCTGACGGATGAAAAAAAATACTACATTTTTTAACACAGCAGCACACCCATGTCACACACAAGTCATGCATGTATACTGTATAGCGAAAGAGTACGGTGAGACTATTGCTCAAAATTGCTCAAAATTGCTCAAAATTGCTGAAAACACACCAATGCTATTGAAATGCAACAAACAGCAGGGTCTCTATGCTTTGCTGTAGATTAGCGCGAGTCACTGTGAATTGCTCAAAATTGCTCAAAATTGCTGAAAACACACCAATGCCATTGAAATGCAACAAACAACAGGGTCTCTATGCTTTTCTGTAGATTAGTGTGAGTCACTGTGAATTGCTCAAAATTGCTGAAAACACACCAATGCTCGTGAACTTATTTTTCTGGTTATTATTATTATTATGACGATTTTGACGACTTATCTATTTACTTTTACACTTTTACAATGTAATGTACGCCAGAAGAAGACCTTCAACTTGCGTATTGTAAGCATTTTATCACTACAAACTTTTCTTTTCATTTTGTACGCCTCTCTTTCGGTCTTTCTTCATCTATCTACTACAGTACTGCTGCTTCTTTTTCTTCAATTTCTTTCTTACGGCATGCCACCAACGCCACAAAACAGGCTCATATTGCATGCTTCACTACTTACTTATAAAATAAATGAGATTCTCCTCCTCAATAATCATACCAAATTATCATCATCACCGTCATCATCACTGGCATGTGTATAGCACAGTACACATTTTCATACGTATGATGATGTGCAGCTCACAGCTCAACAAACAGACTTTTTTGTTGATGTAATAATAATCATATATAATGTAATTAGTTGGACTGCAGTGTATTATCTTCAGACGGTCACGTTGTTGCGTTGCGTTTTGCTTTGCTGCTGCTGCATGGTGCATACGACGCGCGATGATGATGATGACAGATGATGAGACGGTTGGTCATGCACTGGAATGAACTGTAGTTATTATTATTATTAAGACCTCTTAGCATTTATCTATCTCTCTGGTCTGCCCTGGACTGTACTCGTAACATACTAAAACACACTTGGCAACTCGCAATCGCTCGCAACTTGTTTTTGCTTACAAGTTTTTCTCCAACAGCAGCACTACTGTTACAGAAGTAAGTAACGAAGCTCTCTCTCTCTCTCTCTCTAACATGATACGGTGATGAGACAAAGAGTATAAGGATGCTTCGTATTTCTCGTCAGTTCAACTGACTAAAATGAGATTTAATATCTTTCTAACAAGTAGCTTTAAGTCGAGTTTCCGAAATGCATAAAACATCATAGTCATTGTTATATTTTAAAATGTTTCTCACAGAATTCACGTTTATATGGCTGACCGTTATATGAGACTGTTGAGGCTTAATAAAAAACGGATTACCTATTGGGGCGTTCTGCTGTTTTGATTGGGAATTCTGCGATTAGTCTTACATACAGTTGTGGGGAAGTAATTTGGTTTTCGTATACTGAATTTAGTTCTCATTTGGTAAACAGGAAGGTTTATGTTTGATAAACTAATAAAAAGTTTATGGTCCAGAAGGAAACAAAAGTTTGAAAACATTCCATGTATATTTCGTTAAATAATAATCATAATCACTGCTGTACATCAATGTGAAAAATACATGGAAAATTTGCAATTGAAAAAATAAAAACCATCGATGTATAGAGATTACATGAACAAAACAACAAATTACTGCTGAAACAATGGCCAGTAGTAGAGGAAAGGACATTGTTAACTTTATTATCATGAATCACGAGTAACAAGTTAAATATTATAAATTTCTGCTTGGATTAACATTTTTCTTCACGGCAGATGGTCCATTGTCCATTCAGTCACCAAATTGTAAGCTTTGCGTTTACTGCACGCGTTATGTAGGAAGGATGGATTTTCCTCTTACAATTTTACGCAATTTGTCTGCAATAAAATGTGGTTTCATTTACCTACTTTTTCTCTGGGTTTTGAAAGAAGGGACAAGGAAGAGTTCAAGGAAGTAAATTGCCATTATTAAGATTCTCTGCTAATCATACTTGTCTTGACATTGACATAGACCTACAAAAATACATACATAGACATTCCCAAGTGTAATTCAAGTATCTGTAAACTTTGTGTGAATTCGTTTGTGTTAGCTCACTCTCATTTCTATAAAATTTTACCACGATATTTTTACTATTTCTCTGCTTCCAAAACTGTAAATATTGGTAGACAAATTACATTATGTACTTTACCAATGCCAAGCAAAAAAAGAATTTATATGTTCCCCTTTCATTTTCCCAGTTCTCTCGCATCTTCTTGTAATCTCACTTCCCATTCCAAATTACTTTTGTCATTTTCGTTGCCAAAGACGCTAGCAAAGCTGGAAGAGGAACGGTATGTGGTTCAATCTCGAAGAGAAGTAAGAAGCAAAAATACTTTTCTCATATCGATATTTGCACTGAATACTTAAATATTTTAGTGCAAGCAAACATAGCGATAGAAAACACCCATCAACTAGAAAATGTTTTACTAATAGGTTGGTTATATTTCTATTTCTGGAGCAGACACCACAACCACCACATCTCAAGTTCCCCATTCGTTTCATACACGTTTGTTTTTATCCTGACTTTTACAGGAAACCGAATTCGGAGTCGCTTTACTGGATCGACACATTATTCATTTGGAAACCTTCTCCTGCCTACGAACAAACACTGAAATTTTACAAAATAATATTTCCTCTCTTCATATGACAAAACAAAACGGGTTACAAAGCTCTAAAGAGCAATGGTGTTTGTGAAGCAATATGAGTAGTTCCGCCTGAGTTTTGTTGATTACGTTTACTATACCGTAGTACCATCTGCATCCTCGTGTTCAAGGTGCTGCTAACCTTTCTACGCACAAAATGTTTGAAAGCAAAAGCTTACCACAGAGAAAAGCTATTCTCTGGTCCTGACATTCCTCACTTTCCTAAACCAGCTCGCAACCTCTTTCCTGTATCCAAGTTCCAAAAGTTCCAACATTCGATTCAACCATGTTCTACTGCACTTGAACTTGAAAGGGTTGAGCCAACCCTCTTTCCTACTTGCCTACCACCACCGGCATAATCATCACCAGCAATAGGTCGATATAATTGTTTTGGTTGTACCTAGAGCCCGTGTGCATGTGTGTGTGTCTGACTATTTACAAAAAAACTAAGTAAACTCTTTTTCTTTCTCTCTCTCTTCTCCCCCCTTTTCCATGAATTGTGCGTAGTAGTTCTTTCTCTTAGGAGGATAGTGATATTGCTTCTGCTTTTAGTATTAGATTATATAATACTTTTTTCTTTCTTGTAACCATCCACCAAACCAATTCGGCTTTTCTCATATGATTTTTATACATATTTCTTTCTACTTTATTTTTTACTTCTACTCCTATTCCCATACTGATACTTCCAGCCAAGTTACGGTTAGAATAGAAATGTACCTATAAAATATACCTATGTCTGGTGGTGGGGGATCCTTTTGTCTCATCTCCTTCTGCGTGCGACATTAAAGCTGTTTCCAAGGGAATAGAGATTCAAAGGCATCGGGGAATGACTGCAGCTCGACTGTTTCTACTCATTGAGGAATGGTTAATAACAACAACAATATGATGTAGGTAGGTAGTAGCATAAGTCTAGCTCTAGGTAAATATAAAAAAAAACTTCGTCGTTCTGTGGGCTAATGCGCACACAAAATCACATTTACGAAAACAGGCTAAAGACGTCAATCTAATCACTAATCTAATTAGTTATTCTAATCTAGTCTAGTCTAGTATGCTTATTTCTTTGGCTAATGTTAGTAATATTATAACTGTTTAAGTAGGATGGTTCTTAATGTTTCAGATATTATTATTATTTATCACATGCTTATTTATTTTTACAGTTAACACATTTATACACTGAATAACATTCTTAACTTTTGAATCTCATGTAATTATTATAATAAACACACATGGCCATAAAAATTATAACTATTGTTAATTAAATACAATAAAATAAAATCTCACGTGCACTACAATCATAAATTACAACTACATTTCAAGAACCAACCGGAAGGTTAATATAAATAACATTATTGGCATTTTTTGCAGTGGATCACTTCGGACATTTTCTAAACTTCTTTGTTATACACTCAGTGACGTTGAAGGTATCGGGCTTCTCAATATTCAGACCCGTGTTACAAAACCATTTACATACATGTGATATATCCTGAAAGAAAACTTGACGAGGCCAAGTATGCAACCGTACTTCGCTGATTTGCTGATTTGACAACCGCATATCCCATTCAAAATTATACTCCTCTGCAAAAAGGAATGCAAGTATAAAAATTGACTCTGTTACATTGTGACGGAAGTCTGCTGTTTTCCCGATTATTTGGTTTTGTGTTCCACCATTGTCTTGTATCCTCGCTAAACCTGTCCTATCTTTCATCTTGTTGTTATGCCCAAGAGAAACGATATTCTTTCTGTCTTTGTAACTGACTGTTTTGCCGATGTAATGCATGTTTGTCACAGGGTTTATACAGCGATATATTACATGTGCATCATAGCCCGGCGATGTGTTACGCTCTTCTATTTGAAATCGAGGTGTGTCACGAGTAGAGCGATGTTCATTTTCAATAATTTCCAAACGAAAACCAATCTCACGTAATACTTTTGCAAACGTGCGCCAAGGGGAGTTTCCAAAACTTACTTGAATATTTAGAATGTCATATCTCTCATTGAAAATATCTTGTTCATATCTAATTAACATTAATAATGCCAGTTGATAAGACTCTGCCTCTGCTCGTGTGGGTATACCATCTTTAAAATGTACCAACTTTTTCGAGTATATTTTACCCCTAGTTACAAAACTATTAGCTTTTGTATCTAATATTGTTTTAATATCTATAGCTAACCCAACAGCACGTTTACCCTTAACAACCACATATTTTTCTTCTGAATCAATATTTTTTATCCGATACGCTGCAACCCCATAATCATATACCTGAGGGGTACAAACTGGACATGTACCAGGAACTTCATAGATTGATCTACAATTTACATCGAAATTCTCACAGAGGTGATATTTTTGCCCTCCTTTTTGAATTGCTATTTGAAATTCCTCGTCTAACATAACTGATATACCATTTAAACTACCGAAATGATGAGGTCCTCTCTTTTGTAAATATCTTATGTACCTAAGCAACTGTTTCTCATTCATCATACTCCACATCTGAACATTACACTCTCGTAAAATATCAGCGAATATCACATCCTTCCATCCTTTGAATAAACCGCTATGACTAATACAGAAATCCTTCCCTTCGACTACAGGTCGTAGGCAAGCTATAAAATAATAACAAATCCCAACATTCTTGAATTTTTTAATACTTTTTAACACTACAATGGCAGATAAAATATATATAAGGTATTAAAACCTTGTTATTTTACTTACTGTAATATCCACCCTCATTTGAATGGCCAACATTTTCTTTATCTGCAGTCAAGGCTTCACGGGCAGCCATACAATCCTTCTTTGTTAGCTTTTGATGTCGACATATCAACGACCATTCTGTTTTGCTACTTTGCTTAAAGAAGAATCTGTTGTGGAACGGATTGAACCACAAGTCAATGCCGCCAAAACTGAATATTTTCTCAAACAACTTGACTTGAAGTACGCGTGTCACCACCGGGGAGGCAAGTATTCCAATATTGTCCGTGTCATCCATTCCAGTGTTGCGAGTTCGTTTCTCAAATAAACCAGTCAAATTCTGTATCTTTTGACAAAATGCCGCAGCAACAATTTTTTCCATAACACGTTCTAACAAAAACGATAAAAACAGAGAAATATTTGTTTTTTATTCTATTCAACTGTAAATGACCTATTCATTATCATCATCCAGCTTTTTATTAAATGTATCATTACCATGTACGACGCCAATCTTCGGGTAAATTTCCGACAAATATTTCTGCTTTAGTTCCATTGACGTGAGTAATTGCATCTGGCTACCATATTGTAGTCCTAATAATTCTTTTGATTCTTCTTGGTCATGTTCGAAACACGTATATCGAGGACAACTCTTCCCTACGTTATAACAGTTCTCTACCCAACATATTCCAGACTTCTCCTTGAGTGGTAAATAACACAACCACAGTATCTTGCTACTAGTATCAACATATACGACAGTATCAAAGTTTATCACAGCAGAGTCATATCTATTGAAAGATGTTTCGGCATTTCGAACAACAGGAATTGCAAAAATTTTTTGCCTCTCGTACATAAAGTTGATGAACTCTTGGTAGGAGCGTACATTGTTTCGTTTAAAATGTTCATGAACACACTTTATCAAAATCGTCCGCTAAGCTCAAATATTATGCTGCAAACATTTTGACTATCCCAATTTGAAGTAAATGTGAACATACCCTATTTTCTTCTATATTATTTTTGAAAATTGAGACATCTAAATCCCACTTAGATGATGGTAGTTGGCTGGTAGACATTGTGACCTTATTATACAACAGACAAGGAAAGAATAACGACACACACTTTTCCCTTTTTATTTGCAGATAAATACAGTTTACAAACTGAAACTAATTGTCAATGGGTTAAAATGAACTAGGCAACTATAAAAAAGAGAGCGATGAAAAAACCAGTATCTTACTATTTTAGCGCAAGAAGCGAATAACAGCTGCTGTTATTTTCTCATGCCCGACACAATCTTATTTCAGGACTGTCGGTAGCGTTTTCTAGCGAGACCCACAAGCCTAAAAAACCAACATTTGGTTTTTCGCTAATAAATAGCAAACAGTAAACAGATATATGTCTTGAGTACGGTGTGTGTATATGAGACTCCTATATTTTAACATGTAAGTTTGAGATTCGCTCTGCTTACAAATAATAATTTGTAATAATCCTAATTTGTAATTTACAAATTAGTAGAGGAGAGAAAGGGCACAGCTATCAGATGAGCAAACGACCGCCAAGCAAGTGTATGTTCTTGTGCTCACTTTTTGCAGTTCATGAAAACCTTTTAGAACAATTATTTCTCCTCCTCTTTGAAATACACCCGGCAAGTCTCAAAGTGGCTAGTAGAACCGACATTAACAAAATATAAGCAGCGTACCCATCAACCGCATGCTGACATATTATAATATATCAATTGTCCTGTTATAAATCGAGGTACCGGCCTGTTGTAATATTATGATTCTCTTCCCTTTTAGAATACGCAGAAAATACCTTCGTCTCTCTTGACAGATGTCCTTCTACTACCTTTACTTATAACGCTTTCCCTTTCCGTTTCTTAATTGGTCCATCACACCGACAGAACACAAGACACGAGCACGTTTGCCTACAATTATGCATGAGCTACAGCAAATGAATAATGCAAGTGTTATGAAGCAAGGTGTGTTTCGCATGTGAATAATATTTTTACTAAGAAAATATGCTTGTCAGCTCTTCATTTGACCAGTCTATCTGCGTTTGGAATTTAGATGACAATCGAATATCGTTCAATATGAGGTCGATTAAGATTAACAATTTATATGAGGCTATGAACATGAGTTTTAATATTTTCATTTTCACATTGCTTGGCAATTTCACTCCCCCGTTGACTCTCAGCCTAAAACTGCGAATTTAAATTTTACGATACGTAGAGTCATTCTGAAACCACTCCCAAACGAAACACAATTATTGTAGCCACATAATTTGCAAAAGAAATGTATTAACAGGCACAAACTTCCGAGATAAAGAATATTTATTTCGTGTTCAGACAGACAACAACTATGCAGTGTGCTTTGGTACATAGTGTTTTGAACGCATCACAAAAGAGCCGAAAATCGCAAAACACTTGAGGCTCACATTCTCGGCCTCTCCAAAGCAACTTATTCAGTTCCCTCCTTTACATTTGCGCAACTTGAGTGCAATAGATGAACCCTTCATAATAGCCATGCATGCTTTTTAGGTATGCTGCTAGGAGTTATTTAGGTGAGCACCCAGCTGAGGATAGGAAATATTATGATGGTGATTTGAGCAAGAATGCTTTTTGCTGCTGCTGCATTTTTTCCGTAGAGATGTGTACGATGAGAAGGGAATAAATCGCACAGTCTGACTACGTGTGTTGCTGGCATGTGGGAAAAGGAATATATGGATTCACGCTGAATTGCCATGGATTGCTTGTAATGGGTTTGGTACAGGGATTCGGACATGGTCCGCAAAAATTGGGGTTTTCTATCGTTGATATTACTTTCGAAAATTTTCAAGATGATACTCGGAAAGTTCGTTGAATTTAGGCCTGGAATTTATAAAAGTTAACCTTTAATTAGCTATTGTATACACATTAGCATAGCAGCGAAAATGGAGAAAATCATAAAATTTAAATTACTGCTCGGTTGACGTTGAAATAAACCCTACACCTTCTTTTGATCCTATTTTGAACCGGGATTTTGCAGATGGTAAATGAAATGATTTATGTGTCAAAAATAATTTTAATCATTCTCTATTCAGAGATTCTTTTTAAAAATAATAACAAAACATGAAAAGGAGGCATGTTAGGGCAACATGTGGCCCCTAATACCTATTCTTTAACCACGCTGAGAAAAATAGTAAAAAACAAGCATAGCGGTTTTTGTAGTTGAGATTTACCTTATTTACAATGAGCTTACGAGCTATACACAATACCTATACGCTTTTCACGATACAATCTATAATTTTATTAATTTTCATCTTTCGCTGAAAACTGTTGCGTTGCCATGACGATGCTGCTGTTGTTGCTATCTTTACACTATACTGAAACCTATAGACTTATAAAACGATAGTTACGTCTAATCATGTTAGTGCGTGCTGTGATTTTTTCTCCTTCTTCGGTTGTAGATAAACGAAACTTCAAGAAAAGAGTTTTGCACATTAATTTAACAACCAAGCTGAGACGTAAACCACCTATACCGAAAAACCACGAAAATGCCACCAAATTTTGGTGCCGAAAGATAAAGTTAAAACTAAAATGTATGATTACATATTATGTAATAAAATGACTATAAAAAATCTACTGAAAACACAACCAATAATCCACGCGCACAAACAAAGCATCTGCGTCATCGACACATGAAAATAATATTAGTCTCTACCACAACAATGGTCCATTATTAGCTCGAGTAATGGAAACAAAAACTGGGTGTGGAAAGCTATGAGATGATTTATTATGTAATCAATAAATTACAGAATGAAACGAATAATCTATGTGAGCATTTATCACCAAAACAATTCCTTTCTGGTCTTCTTTTATTAAAACCATTTTCATAAAATCATTTTTGTAGGCTGAAGATCAAAAACAATAGCCAGATGTCAACATAAACTGTAAGATCTCATAAAATAAATTCTACATCAAATGTTCACAATGTCATCCATTAACCACGCTCCATGAAAGTTAAAAAAAGGGTTTAAGATGTTTGAGAGGGTTCAGAAAAGGTTGCCTTTGTACACTAAAAAGCAAATCACAAATTTATGCGAAGCTGTTTCGTAAGAAAACGTGCGATTAGTTTATATTAAAAACAATATTGTTTACAAACCATCAAACCAAGCATTCACGTACTGTGCAATGGCTAAAACTATGCAATGTCGGCATTTATTACAGCCAAAAACTAATTAAATTGCTAAACCAACGAGCGAAGGTTGGTCGGAAATTGCAATTATCAAATTTTGAAACCAGCATTTTGCGGTAAAAAATGTTTTTCTTTGCAAAAATTAACAATTAGCTAGTCTGGCTTGCTTGAGTGAATGTATTTGTAATTTTACAAATAACCAACATAAACATATTTTAAATATTCGTTTTTTCAAAAAGCGAAAACACAAATCGCAGGAAATCAGTTTGTGCAAGGGCACCCATAAGTGTGATGAAAATTAGCTAATTTTAGCAAGGTTTCACGAAGCACACTGCGTTACTGGCAAAATGATGATCACATACTATGCACTGACAAAAACTATACAACGTTGGCATTTATTACAACCACGAATTAATTAAATTGCAAAACCAAAGAGCACAGGTTGGTCGTAAATTGCACTTATCAAATTTTAAAACTATGCTTGGGCGCTAAAAAATCATACCACCCGCATATTTAAATAATTACACAATAAGCGTTCGAATATGTGCCGAGTTTGATAGTACTATGATATAATTTTGTGGCATAATTTTGACGAGGTCAAAGCCCTACAAGTAAGTTAGTTGGGTTAGTGGGTACAAGTTTCGCAGGTGTAATTTCAACTTTTGGTGCAATTTGAGATTCAATGCTTTTGCTTTTTCTTTTTAGATTTTTGAGAGGCGGAGTGCATGAGACCTACCAGGGAAGCGGTCCAGTGATATTACCAGGAGGTGATTGTAGTTTATCGCTAAATAATCAGCGCGTCTGCAGCCGTGTTCCAACCTTTTTTGGGGCAAGGGAGACAGAAGCAGAGAAATGGCATTAGTTTATGGAATATGTAGATACTTATTAAGTTTCAGCAAAAATAATTGAACCGCGTGCTTTTCAGCTTAATATCATGCAAATTAAAAATACTGATAAAGATAATATGTACTAACAAACCAAACTGCGATGCGACTGACCAACAGCAGTCGTAAAAACGAAATGTTTTGTAGTGAAACAATACAATGTATTTATGACCAGGAAAATGTTGTCTCAGAATGCCCAAAAGATGGTTTTGACCATGCGACTTCCTGCTTACTTTTAGTGGGATCACACACGACCGATTCTAATTGCTAACAAATTTTAACTAATATATTAGTCAGATCTTCCAGACTTCTTAAAATTAGAGAAAGCACGTCAATCAATCAATTTAAAGTAGTGGAACACTATAGGAAAAACAATACAAAACAAACAAAAGGAATTATATGCCTCAACTTCAAACATTTCTTCTTTTTATCACCTGTCCATTTCGCGAGTTTTTCCTCTTTCTCTTTTCTTCTTCCTTACAGCCACCACCAACAAAAAAAAGAAACACAAAAAAGAAAGCATAAAGAAAGCATAAAGAAAGCATAAAGAAAGCATAAAGAAAGCATAAATAGCTATAAATTTTTAGAAACAATTTACAATTTCCACCTGGACATTTTATCAATATGCAATATGCTCATTCCATCCGTTTTATAACATATTCCCAACTATTGTATCCTGTCGAGCTCCACCAAACCACTCATTCACCATTCCCAAACGCTATAGCCCTCTCTGCAAAATATTCCAATTTGAATTTCATATGCAAGTATTTTTTATTGGTATCTGAGCTTACATCGACAAAACGGGAGTGCAACTACTCAAACTACTTAAGCTGAAATTTTCCAACCGATTGGGACAGCAAAAGTACCCAGAAGGGGAGAGCGAAAATGATAGCCTATATATTTGCAAAGATGTGAAGAAAGACGCGTTCGAAACATACTAATTGCCCAGAAATACGTTATCCCCGATTCTGACAATTTGTGAGAAGAAGTTAGCACATGTGAAAAGAAAAATGGATCCTAGTTTCGCATGAAGTCGTAAATTCTTAGTCGCGCTTTTTAATGATGCTTTTTTACGCAGGTTGTTTCTATTTTATTTCTTTTAATAATAAATTCTAATTTTAAGTGTTGAACTATGCGTGTAAATAAACTAGCTGAAAGTAAAACGAAAGCATACAAATGAAGTATTTAGTTTTATTATAAAATAGAGTATTCATACTCAAACAGCCAAAAAATCAAGCTCATTTATACATTAATTTGAACCACTCGTTGTCTGTGCTATTTTAGTAACTTTAGTATTACTGTTTCAGTTGTCTCTAGTGGGCATTAGAACCTGTCGGTTTGTTGATTTTTTCATTGTGGAGATCACTGCAACTGCATCTTTCTCTGACATCTGTCTTAGAAATGGTCTCTCCGACATAGAGTTAATGGAACAGAATTCGTACAGATGAAAAGAGACTGGTCTCGAAAAATGCTATAAACAACAGTTAAATATGTGTTATAGATAGGTAACTACATACGTACCTAGGTATATCAAGAAATTTGGTATTAAAAATATTAGGCATACAAAATATTGGGTCGCATTGCATTGCAAAGCACTTAGCCGCTCCTGGAATATAATAATCCCGCTTCTGGAGTTATCTGCCGTATCTATTGGTGTGCTTGTTATCTCTAACTGCTCGGTATGGAGGTTCTGTAGCCGAGTATACTCTTGAACTATGTTATTTTCGTTATCGAGTAGCGCTCCGCTCATATAAATTGATTCAATTTTTCCATGCATTTTTGCAGTAGTGTAAACACAATCAATGTCGCACACAGGGGAGAAGTTGTTAAACACCACTACATTCTCTGTAACAATAATATATAACAAAGCACATTTTGCAGTAATCTCTTATTTACAAAACATCATAATTGTATTTTTTATCTGTATTTAATGTAAACATTACCCTTTGATTGCTGAAAGGTTTTCAAAAATGTAGTTAAATTTGATAATTTTCCTCTTTCCTCTTCGAAATCAATCATTTGTCTGAACCCTACAGGGTGGCCACATGAAGTCGCAGGTTTCCACATCTTATTAGCCCATGCTTCGACTGCTTCGTCAAAATTTTCAACCTCATAAAATGGCGTGGTCTGATCAAGAAAGTCGATAAGGAGACCGGCGCCATTTGTAACAACAGATTCTCCTAAAGCTTTCCTACTAACGTAAAAACTCGTTGCTAAAATTGTCATAATTTTAATTTTAGCATTAGGTTTTGTAAGTACATCTTCTATTTTGGAGTCCACAGATGACGAGGACCTGATTATATTACAAGGTGTGTCCCGTAGTTGTTGTCGTGAAGGTCCGGGTGCAGGGGATATCTGACTATTATTAGCAATGGAATTATCACCCTGTTCGGAAATGTCAGCATCGTTGATACCTTCGTTCTCTACACTCATACTATCATGCTGATTGCAATTTACGTTACCATTGTCGTTGTTGTCGTCGTTGGCATTACCATCGACAATAGTATCACTGCTAATTGTATAGTCGTTTTCGTTGTCTCCCGTATTTTCATCACAATCTCTCTCTATTGT
>JAHZNJ010003086.1:0-11626 GCA_027744475.1 Lepidocyrtus cf. sotoi NNG-2020 | reverse complement strand
AGTACGCACCATTTTTCAGAATAGTTGTTTTTACATAAATAGCTCTTCTGTCAATTGTACTTTTAAGTAAAACTGCATGTTACCATAAATTTCTTTTTCATATTCTCTACATTTTGGTTCCTAAAAGGCTACATAATAGAGTTAAAGGTAGTACTTTCCTAAATATAAATATTTCGTTTATCCACTGTGAGCACTCATTCCTTGTATGTATCTGTATATGTGTTTTGTATAATATATGTAATCATAAACCACTCTGAGAAAGTATTGTATTCTCTTTTACCGTGCATTATCTTTTCTATATACCTATTTAGCTAGATAACTTGTTCGTAAGTAATTTTAAATAAAGTCAAACAACAATTACAATGCCATTTGCTAACTGTTATATAATAATATGCATGCATGGCTTTGGCTTCACTGCCCTTCTCGTGATGGCAAAACTTTCAGCCTTCTTTTTCCATTATTTGGTTTTTTGCCTAAACGTTTCTTCTGCTGCTCTTATTTCAAAATGCAATTAATTATCATTTTCCAGACAAAAAGTGGTTTGTAATCTAGAAAATCTGCTTTCTGTCTCTAATAACGCCTTGCTCATAGTGAGACGTAAAACTAAAACTCTAGGTTTGAAGAGATTTCATCGTTTTTTATCCCAAGGCTTTTACTTCCCTTACATGTAGTACAAATAACCCTTTTATCCTATAAGCCCATTTCCCACAGGCGTTTTACTCTTTGGATGCCTTTATTTTGCAAAATATTTCTGTTTCGTACATTGCAAAAAAAACATTCTATGACCAATGTATGTGCAAAATACAAATATTCACACTATCGATCTAAAACAAGATTGGTCTTATGTTAGAGTGAGGTAAGTATTTGTGGTCATTATGATTTATTTTTGCTGATTACATGCTATATCAGTATGTGCAAACCCGATATGACTTTGTGCAAGTAAAATAATATTTCTAGTTAAGCGGGTGGATAAATAATCTGATGGATGTTTTCAGCCGAGGAATAGAAAAGATCAAGCTCAGTTCTATTCATCAGTTTTAGCGTGGGATGACGATGATGATGAATCAAGATCACTTTTCATCAATTAGGAATAAATATTTGCACAATATTGGATAGGTAGAACCGCCCATGGCTCGAGTATTATTGAAGTATTGAAAAACTTTTACTTTATACATACTTTGTGCTGAAAATCTTACTTGTTGAGTTAAACTATGCAAATCAATTCAGCTACATCAAGAAAGATTTTTTGGGAAAAAAGCTTGTAATTTATTATCAAGTAAGACAATCAATGAAAGAATAGTAAACTTTGGAGGATACTCATCTCATCAACTAAAATAACTTCACTTTAGCACGTTGCACATGCCTACCGACTACCACCGCCATTGCCCACCCACTCATCAACGAAACTCACTCAACCGTTCTAATTTTCCTTTGATTTTTCTTGCTTCATCGACAGTATTATAGCAGAAATAGGACCCCTTAGAGCATAAATCATTTTAATGAAACATTTACCATGCATGTGATGTTGAACAATAATTTCAGAGAAGATTGGAATATATGTATATCAATGCATACCTAGATATATGTAATATGACGATGTTGTGTTTACTTCTCTTAGGTATAATCAATTAGTTAACTAGACAAAGTCAAATACATAATAAATAATGTTACCATCAATCATTATCATAAAATATTATAACGCAAGATGGGAATGCTAAACCCCGCCTCCTTTGATACTTCTGGTATTATTAAAAAGTTTTAGTAGAATTCTTTAATTCTTTGCGACGACGTTTTTGTTGATTTATTTTCAGAAATGGAAAAAATATAGCTGTAGTAGTTGCGTGGTTGAAGTAATTATTATTTTGAACCAGAAGTATCAAAGGAGGCGAGCACTTTTCATAAGCCTGTTGAACCATGTCTGGATTTTTTTGATGAGCTACTTCCTTGATTTTCACCAAAGCCTAGCGTGATTTTCGACCTCGTTGTTTTACTAAGAGCAGCCGTTTTATCAAAATCGATAGTCGCATACCCTAATTCGCCATTATTTTGTTGCTGACTATTTGCCAGTCTTGGAGGGATGTAGTTTGCTCCTATTGTTTTGCTAGTACTACTACCACTAAGACTACTACCGCTATTTGCAAGATCATCCGCACTACTTTTACCACCAGCTCCAGTTGCAGCACTGGCAGATGCGGAAAGTAATTGATGATGTTTATTGATGAGGCCGAGTCTACTGGAATATGGAGAGTTGTTCGAGGATGAGCTTGAAGGCCTGTCAGTCTTCAAATCTAGTTCTGCATAATTAATTTCTGCCGGTTCCTGTTGTATTAGGGTAATACCTCCACCACCACCGAAGCGGTGTAACGAGTTTCCATAACTGGAAGTGGCTGAGGTGGAAGTGGCTCCTTTGTTATTATGATTACAAAAGACGTTGGAATAAAGAGCACAACCCATAGGGTTATGGCCGGCTGTTGATGATGATGACGATGATGTGGTTGATAGTAATGAAGGCCCTGCTGCTGCTCCTACGACGGACATTTCACTGCTAAGCGTATTCCTACGTGGAGCCGTTGGAGGAGGAATGCTGGAAATGTTGTTTTGATAGTTTGATGAAGCTCCTGCTGCTCCCGCTGCAAATAAAGCTCCACCGTGGCTTTCAACGTTCATGTAAACAGGATGATTTTCGGATACTGCTGTCGGCTTCCCGCTAATTAACAATGATGTGTGTTGTTGTGGTCCTCGGTTTGATGTTGCAGAAGTTGAGTTAGTAATGATTATACCTGGTTGGCTGAGTTCCTTAGAAATTGTTGTTGAGGGTGTTTGCACAACGTCCGGTGGATCATTTGAAGAGTGTGTGGGGAAAGAGGACAAAGGATTATTTGCAGGATTTGCAGCAGATATCAGCCTAGAACTATTGCTCTCCGCTAAATTAACGTAGACAAAGGTGGAACTGGCTGGAGTAGATGCTGCTGTAGCAGCGTTGCTGTTGTTCCCAGCATTAATCGGAGTCCCGGTATTAGGTGGTGTGATAGGAGTAGATGGAACCGTAGGAAGGGCTCCAGGATTACCTTGGATTTTTGCTTGAAGTAAATTAAAAAGAGATTGTGCCCTGTGACATCGAAACGCGAATATCCCAGCTCCTGTTGGACATCTCCGCCCTGATTCGAAGGAAAAGAGGTCGTTGTCATAACCATATCGCCTGAGACAGCGAAGAGGCCAAGTAAGGGATGGTTTCCCTTTCACGTGAAGCACCAAGTCAGTCTCTGTCACTTCCAGTTTTCCTGGCGACACCCTCTGCCCCGTATCATCGACATTCTGGACGGCAAAGATATTTTGACGTCGAGAGTTCTGTCTACTAGTATTTGCAGACAGTGAACAGCTTCGGAAGAATGCTACGCGACTTCCAAAACAACCCATCGTAGAAATCTCATAACTAGATTTAATAATTATTTATTTATTTAGGTAATCCAAATTTTAAGTCCATTCATTACGTTGTTGACTCAGCCCAAACAATTGCAGAGCTGAAACAAAAAAGTAAAAAATATAAATTAAACACAAAATAAATTGAAGTCTGTCTGGAAGGATAATAAAATTCCCATTAATAACGCTGCTTTCCTTTTCTTACTTCAGGTTTTGTCTGTAATGTAAGTTAGGCACGCTTACTTAATAAAATATATAAGGCACGTTGAAAATCCTATTACTATCCGCCTTATTACCTTTTCACGTCTGTTAAATCAACTCTCCTGTCAGCGCAACATGTGCGTCTGTTCTACCACCACCACCACCCACCGACGACCGACACTTTCATAGGTACAGTGTCAGCGTCACTCACTTGTATTCTCTAATCTACTGAAAGGAAGTATTGAATAATTACTTTTTCTTCTGCATCATCCACTTCCTTTACTTTCATCCTACCCCACATCCTCTCTAACCTCATCATCGTCTCATTTCCTGCTGCTGCTGCTGTTGGTGGCGGTGCAGTACTCTTATTGCCACTTTTGAATAATATTGTGCTACTACTACTGCAGTGCAGAGTCTGCTGATTAAGCAAGAAAACCTGTCCCTCACCTTCCAGCATAAGGGGTAAGGGATTTGTTCATGCGATTGGAGATTAGCGATCCTATACGAATCTCTATTTAACGAAGACTCTTCTCTAACTCATTTTCGTTTCACTTGCTTTGCTTTCATCATTATAATAGTGCAATCTTCTCACTTCTCATCATCATGGGAGTCGCTTAACGAAAATCAGAAAATGCGAAATAATATACCAGACAAGTGGCAATGGAAAGTAACGATCATTTACTATGAATATATTATGTATGTACTTAACTCCTAACTAGGTACATAGAATATACCCCTTTTCTTTCCTTCTCCGATTCTCGGTGTCCCACCTTTCGTTATCTTTATATTACTGGAAACTAAAGGTGTGGATTGTTCCTTCGAAACTTTGAACTAAAATATGATGGAAGATAATATACCTTTTGCTGAACTTTATGCAAAGTGGGTTCATTTATACTAGAAACTAAATTTTTACTGTTGTGAATGCTTTTTAGAGACCCAAATGAAATGGTACTTTATGTTTAACATATTCATAGTAATAAGAAAGTCCGCCATAAAATTTAGCTGCTTTAGAGAATCTTTACATTTTTCAAAACTTTTTTGTGCTACAGGACGAAGAGATTGCCTGTTTTTCTTACTAAAAAAGTAGTTTCTTTCCTTCCAGCATTTCCCGTTACTGTTATATAATAACAACGTGCCGTTGACCTCACTTTTGTTCCTCTCTTTTGTCGAAAAAGGATTGTTTCCTTTCTTCGCTATGCTCTCTACTCTTCCAGCTAATTTTATTTAGCTCATGTATAAGAGATGTTGGTAGTGAGGGTTTATTAATATTTTAGTGACTAAAATGGGTCTTAAAATTTCCATTCCCATTGGAAAATTAGTTTTCTAGGTTTTAGATAATAATTGTTATGGACAATGAGCTAGGTATCTATCTATGTACCTTGCCAACTTTGTTTTTTTCGCAATACAGATTTACAACATCCATACCTACATAACTTTCTTTTGACATGCGACAATTTTCTTACGGAGATAAAAGATCATTCGACGAGCAACCTTATTCTTGATTTTAAAAAGATGCTGTTTGGTAACTTTTGTAAGATGGTACTACTACGATGATGCTATGACGTAACTGATTTCGACTTCGAGTGACTTTATTGCTATTGTAGTAGCATACCTGATTTATATTCCATGCAATGAACAAACTTTTTTCCTTTATGAATGAATAAACCCCTTGTGTATTTCATTGTCTTCTTGTAGATACTTGCTACACGACAAGGTTCAAGCGGAGTTCCATTATTATGGCGTGTTCAACATCCGCTGCTGCTACTGCCGTCGTTATTTTACAAGAAAAAACACTAAACAATAGGGGCTCGCTACATGCAAGGAAGACAAAGGAGATGCGATTGCGATGCTATAGTAGGTAAAATGGAAAAGGTGGTCGTAATATACAAATGGGTACGTGATATATTATTCAATTTTTTCAATGCAACATTACGGTATAAAGCAGAAAGCAAACTGTGATGCATCACGCATCCAATTTTTTTACAGAAAAGTGACAGGAAATGAAATCATATTGTATAAGATACCAGATAAATTTACTTTGCTTTATGGTGTTGCTGTTGCTCAGTTGTACTTGCTCGCCCGACAAAGAAAGGATTCAAAATGATAAAGTTATATTAATCATAAAAAAGATACGCGCGTTTCGTTTGTGTGTCCTTTTTTGCTAAAGGCAAATTTTCTGTGACTAGGCGTCTAGTCTTCAAAGAATCTCAATATTGAAGTACATACTTACTTTTCATAACGAATTTTGCAACTGTTGCAACGCAACGGCAATGGAAAAAAGAGAGCGAGAATAAACCTCACGGGGTAAGGCAAACCAATTCACGTTTTTAGGAAAACTCGCATAAGATTATTAGGCATTTATCGATTTACATTTTCCCATTCATAAATTCATAAATAAAAATAAACAAGGAATTTTATCATACCTACATACATATACGTACATTTATTTTCATGGCTTGACGGTTTGTTATTGTGCAAGTTCATCTCATATTTTTAGTGAGTAATGAGCATAGTCTTTTAAAAATGTGTGTTTTCTTTCTTTTTTAATCGTAAATGGGTTTACTTTTATTGGTTTGTTTTGTTAGGTAGAAAACCTGCTGTGAATGAAAATGCTATTTGGATGAATGAAACAGATTTACATTTACCTACAAATACGGATCATAAAAACACTATGATGGTTATGCACGGGGTTAAAAAAGACTCGTACGGCATCACGCATCATTTCATAATTATTATTATCTTTCTTTACGTTGCATGTCACAACACAACCATTTTTCTTGTTCTTCAAAGCAGCCAGCTTGGAAAATAATTTCTCCCGTGTAAATTTGATACGGCACGTTTCTACTTTAACTAGGTCAGTATGTATGTGTCTTTTTAAAATACATTTTCTCATTGTCAGTTCAGTTGTTGAAATGTCTGCAGGCTTCTCAGATCTTTACCCATTGTGTTTTCTGGGAGAACCCTTTGTAATATATGTTCCTCAAAGAGAAGTACAATAAAGCTTGTTCTTCTAATTTTCTTTTCGGAATTACTCATCATCATTATTATGCTTTTGTATGAACTGCTGGTAAGTATTACGTTTCTATAATTTTAACAAATTAAAGCAATAAAACCAAGTAACCTCTTCATTTCCCTTTGACAAATTTAATATGATTTAAAATTGTTAGAACTGGAAGCTAGAAAGTGATAATTAAAATAATACGTTTTGCACTACATTAATAAACGATGCATAACACGAGCAGTTCTGTTAAACTAGATTCAATTTGACTGTCATAATGTTTTGTCATCTTGCTTTCTCCCTTTGCAGTGCGTGGCATCATTGGCATCTTTACACCATCCTTTAAATTTGTGTTAAGTGGAAAACCGCAAAACCAAATAAAAAGAAATCCTGATATTTTTGTACATCTTCCCCTCAATTGAAGTTTTTATGTTTATACAAACAGTGTTGGTTTTGGCTACGGTATTAAAGGAAACAGGATTTCAGCTTTGTTGAATTCATTGTTTTTTTCTTTCTAACCCTGCCCAATTCACCTTTTCTCCTTCAAAACGTTGATATGTGTAGTAATATGTAAGTGGCTGCTTATGAGCACATGTATTTATCAATCCATTCCACAATATTGTTTTATTGGAACAAAAACGGTTGAAGGGTTATGTGGCCGTTGCAAAGTTGAAAATTATATACCACTAAGAATAAAGCAAAAGTAAAAAAGGACATTATTTTGGCACAGTCGATTGTTTGGAACCAACCAGGATAGAACTCAACTATGCTAATATGCTTGCCATTTTTTTTAAATAGCATATTATCTTTAAAGAATTGAGAGGAGTTTACGGTAGTTTTTTACTAACCGTAACCCTTTTACTGGTTTATTTGTATAATAATATGGATGATTTTACCAATCTTATAATTTATGTAGGTAGGCTTTTTCGGTTACCGCAATTCCTCTTAAAAATATTGATGAATTATTATGAGTAGTGTTCAAGCTTAACCTACATTACGTTCGCAGAATAATGTTATCAGTTATCTTAAAGCAGAATGAAAGGATTTGACAGGGTACAAAGAAATCTTCATTTCGGCATCACAACAAGTAAGATGGATGTTTACTGTAAGAACAATATTTAGTTACTCTATGTTGATAACTTATGATAACTTACAATTACATAGAGCGTATTCTTGATACAAATTAGCAGTAGGATGCATGATAGAATCCTTTTTCTTTACAATACTGAGCTATATGTTATATAATCCATCTTTTGAAAAAAATACGGAGAAAGGAAAAGAAAGAAAGAAGAAGCCATTCATCAAAGTTTCCAGGTATTTAATCACTCTTTGAGCACAAGAACTACGTCTACATACAAAATATTCTGTACGTTTTTGCTATTGAAGATAGCTCATTAACTACTTTGTAGTCTGTGCCACCGTTTTTCCAATTCTACTACTATATATTATTTAGCTGGAGATTCTTGGAATGGCATAACTAGGTTAGATTCTGTATGAAAGAAAGCCCCATACGGTTGATACCTGTGCTTGCTTACTGACAGCTTGTACATGTTTTCAGAATGCGGTAATTTAATTCATCACCCTTTTTACTTTGAATTAAACCAGAGAGAGACCTACATTCATACTCATACTAATTATCCAGAAGATCATAATCTAATTCTTGCAGTTCCGGGAATATAAATAACATTGAGCTGAATCCACTTCCATATTAAAAAACGACGGGCATACAGACAAGGATCCAAAGCAGCTTTTTATTTCATTTTATATCAATATTAGTTCTAAAAAATGTAAAAATAAAACTAGCCTTGATTAAATATACCACTCATCCTTCCACCTTTTACAAAGATATTTCTTTGTAATTCGTTGAAACAATGTTGAAAGCAAATAGAGAGAGAAAGGTCTTTTGTAGTATGCTTATTTAACATTCCCCTTTCATACATCACATTCACAAACCACATTTTACTACATAAAGGGCTCTGCACTTGTATTTGTATCTCTCTGTAATTCTGATTTGTGTATTTTTGAAAACCAAGCCAGAAGCACTACTTTCCCATTTGTAAAATTCCACGAACGTTTTTGGAAGCTTTACGATTTGTAGTATAATCTGACTATGAAAGAGCGACCTGCTTGCTATTGTGCGTTTTGTCTTCCAGTTCCAACTCCAACATCAACTCCAAACCTGCACTATTGATTTATCATAGTAGTATGAGCGCAAAACCAAACCAAAGTGAAAATGAAAATGAAATACGATCCTTCCTTCCTTCTGTCTCAGTAGATTTGGAAATTGGGACTGCGCTAGCTAACCCCACACCATTACTCTAATCCAAGCATGATGAGAGAAGAAGCAGCAGCAACAGCAGCAATGCATTAAAATTCACCCATCCAAATAACAAGCAGGCTCCAAAATTTTCCTTTTACACTTGACGTTTTCGTTCCATTTAAGTACTTCTTCACTTAAACAGTATTACGACAGCAGCGTAGCTGTAGCCTCATTTAGTTTACATGTAAAACAAATTGTTTAACTACTTAAGCTCATTTGCTTGATTCCATGATAATCACAATAAAACTGCAGCTCAAACTAAAACTTGCTTGTCATCACTTACAAAAAAGCTTTCTACATTGGATTGCGTTTAAACAAAATACAATAAAAAAAAGCAAATAAAACAGGAAGGGAAAGAAGTAGCAGAAAGTAGAACAAAAAAGAAAGCACGAGCCTACTCTAACACAGAAAAACATCTAAAGGGATGAGACCATCGTTCTGTTGTTGTAACTCGAACATTCAAAGCCAACTCGCTATTTAAAAATCTCATCGAGCAAATTCGTCACCAAAGGAAGCAAAAAATGTTTTAAAAAAGTGGCGAGGAATGTATCGGTAATGCATACAGTATAATAAGTAGTGTTAGCTAACTTTTATAAATGGGATTGCCAAATACGTGATAAAAAAGGTGTGGGATCAAATTCCTCATCTTTTAATTCCTTCCCTTTGCATAAAACAAGCAAGAAGAAGGGTTTTGTATGGAGATGCACGTTCCCTTCTTTCTCCTCTTGGTTCTGAGAAAGCGAAAAAAAGTCTTATGAAAGTCACGAAAATATGTCCGCAGTAAAGAAAACTTCAAAAAAGGTAGGAAGACGTGGTCTTTTGGCATTAAAATTTGAAGCCTTATTATTACTCTTTTGTCAAATGCATAATCTAGCAAAATATTATTTTCTTCTGATGAAGATGTTTCTGGTTATGGAAGTAACTGGCAACGAAACGATGTTGATAACGAGAGTTCAGAAACAGAAGCGCAGAAACAGGATATAATCAAAACTTTTGCGGTGTTATCATCTGTGTAATATCGAGCAAACTGATCAGATTCACGTTTTTTGGATGTTGCTGCTGCTTTTGATGATGATGGCGGTAGTGGTAGAGTTGGTGTCGACAAACTGATCTGCCAAAGCCATGCATGGATGAAGCAAAGTTTGACCAACCGGAAAGTATCGATCCTTTCCTCTTACTTGGATGCTTTCACAGTAAAACTTCTACAGAAGAGAAAGAGAGAGACAGAGACAGAGTGTGTGTGGTCCTATATAGGTATCCGAATCTAACTATGTATGTAAGTCTAAATCTACCACCTTCTTCTTCATCTTCTACTTCTTTTTATTCTCCTATTTTCTTCTTCTTCTGCTGCTGCAACATTGAAGTAGTTAGTTAGACTACTGGTTGGTGAGTGAGAAGATAAAAGCAGAATTCCTAGAAAACTCAGATGAGACTATTACTTCATATCTCAACTCAATTTACGCTGATGTGTGCACTTTATTGTCCTACTACATATCCGACAACGGTGGAAATTGTAGAGGTGGTGGTGGTGGTGGAGTAGCGGCAGGTGGCATCAATACCGACCGAGAGAGAGTAATGAATGATATGTAATCTATTTGTATAAAAAACTTCAGCTCATTTCAAATAATGCGAACTAGCTCGGAGTAAAACCCACAGCGCAAAAAATTGATGGAATGAAATGGATGGGTTAGTTATCGTTATTATTATTATGATTATTGTGCTTTCTCCATTTTTCCTTTTCCTCTTCTTTTCATTGGAATCGCCTTTTAGATCTTCTTTTATCCTCAAATCGTTCATATCGCTTGTGCACACAAATACCAGCAAATTCCCACGTAAGATGTAAACAATTGCATAAAAAATATTTTCTTTGTATTCTTATTCCAGCTTTAGTACTTTTATCTTGCTAATTTAGTGAAGGCATTCACATTCGTCAGGAGGATGTAAGTACGCCAACCTTTTCCTTTAGTGGAAGAGTTTTAGTTTGTAGTTGCATTTATTTATTTTGTTAAATATTGATCATGAATAAATACATTCTCAATCGGTATTCTTTTTTTACTTTGTCCAAGTCTGGTTTGTAGTTTTATTATATAGCTTCACATTTGTACATGTGCACGTATCATGCTTATCTATATGAATCTTTTTGAAATCACGTTATTCTTTATCATGTACGTTTCTTCGTTTTCCTTTAAAATGATTTAATGTCCTTTCTTTATTTACTCTTTTGTATATTAAGTGATGTATGTAGTTATTTAGGGCTTATAAGTGGAGAGGAAAATAACATTCTATTTCGAAGAAGTGCTATTTACAATACTTACTTTTCACGCTATTGTATTTATAGGGATTAAGCAAAACTCATAATTTTTCTGGAGAAGAGAATAGATCCTTCTACGAAATTTTCCTTCCGATCTGACACATGTCTGCTTCTGCTTTAATAATGAGTGACGCAATTTTATAAGAAGGAAAACGTTATTAAGTACGACAAAAGTGTTTCGTGGAAGAAAGAAAGAGGGCTGAAAGTGGGATAATAAAGTCTTTGCGATAATAGATTTTTTTAGATTTCCCATAGAATTTTTCATCATAGCAGCAGCAACAACAACAGCATTTCACTTATCTGAAGTCAAGTAGGCAATACACTTGACGTTTCTTCTGGAAATTTTTGCCCCTGTTTATTATTTCAGCCTTCCTGT
>JAHZNJ010003085.1:0-10587 GCA_027744475.1 Lepidocyrtus cf. sotoi NNG-2020 | reverse complement strand
TGGAGGAATCATAGTTGACATGGAATGGATTAATGAACAAGGGAAATGTATGAGCAAACTAAATTCTGGCTGCGATTTGGAGCCCGATGAGCCTGCTGGTACTTTAATTAACAAATTTTCTTCACAAGAGGTACGAGAAAATGAAAATAAAAGAATTCAATGCGTACCCGGGGCGATTTGCGAACAGCTTCCAGATTTTCCATTCGGAATGGGACATTGTGTGCCTGCGATTGAATAATACTAACGTGTTTTCTACTATAATACTACCCATTTGTTAAGTTGATAAGTTGATATTTGTCTGTTAATTTCTTGTTCAATTTCAACAAACAAATATTGCAGCACAAAAATTAAACCATTTACATGTAATTACAATCGATTCTTGCCAAACATTAAGCAACTCCTTCTATTAATTATTTTGTAATAAATTATGAGCGTGATAATTTGCAAAAATTAGTTTAAAAATAATAGCAACTTTGAAGAATACTGTTTAGAGAAATACTTGTAAAGAAAAATCAGGAGTTAGTTGTAAAATCTCCTTAGAATAAAAATATATTATGCATCTGTACTTTACTGTTTAAATTTGTAATATTTATCGTACAACTCAAATGTGGTCGGTCACAATAAATTAAGCAATTTGAATTAAATGAAAGGAATGATACTTGATACATTTGACATTCACATTTTTATTTTAAAGAGCAGAATTATTGCATCTCATCGCCAACAAATGGAATGAGCTCATTCCAACGTTCCAGAAGTTTAATGGCAATATGACTTAATGAATCATCAAGGATTGTTTTCATGAGAAAAAAGATTTATCAGAATCGCACGATTGTAGTTATCGAAATACTGGCGTACATGGAGGAATCATTCAATAAAGCAAAAAGCATTGAAAAACAGAATTTGTCTATTATAAGGTATTCACATTGTTTTATTTCGGATGGACTCATAACGCAAACAGATTAATTAATATTATTTACTTATACAAAATTCTAAACCTGATATTACAGTCAATTAAAGGTGTCACCTTAAATAACAGGATTGATTAAATTAGATCTACGCCTTATATTTTAATCTAAAAATTAATTAATCGACAAATTGTGGAATTACTGTAGAATTCATTAGAACAAATATTATATAATTTTATTTTAAATATCACTTATCACAATAACTAGAAATGATATATATTTAATTTAATAATAATGTAATATGCTCTAAATATAAGAAAACACTAACAAATAATAAACTAAATCAACTATGACACTGACAATTTAACTAAAATTAGAACTTTTGAGAAAGTATATATTACGAAGTAGATATAGAATTTGCAGTCGACAATGATTCTCTCACTTATACAGAGATTATGCAATACTAAAATGGGTCTTTTTACCGTTTTCTTGTGTATCTTGTATATAGAATGATTGCATAAGCTCATTTAGACACATCCTCTTTACTGTCACATTAGTAAATTTCTTGAATCCTTAAGTAACTAAAACTGCAAGTGTAAAACTGGTTTGAAAAAATCCACCGTACATACAATAGTTAATTATAGTTTTTTTCTTCATTGAATCCTTGACACATTTACAAATCTTGAGCTTGGGCGAATGAATTAATTACTCACAATGCTGCATCACTAGGCTTTTAGGTCCAAATCTGAATTTGGGGGTACCAATAAAATAAAATAATTTTAGATTTTTTGAAAGATAATGAAAATAAAAAAATTCAACCTGGTGAAGCCGTTTTATACGGTACCTTTGATGATCACATTTTATACGCTTTGATATCCCCTAGCACGAGATCTCCTTCGTCCAATAAGGTATGCAATTAGAACAATAACGACTAGGCCAGCCAATGCAGCACCGACTGCAATAGGTACGACATCAGTTGCATCATCCGCAGGACATTGGACAGCTAATAATTTTTACAAATAAACGATAAAGTACCTATAAGATAAGTAATTTTCATAAAACAGACAATTCTTATTTAAACTTATTATTACCAGTGCTGAATTCTCTATGTCCAGGAGGAGTAAGACGATAAGCTTCGAGCTGTACATCTCTGATTTTAAGGGTGAAATCTCCATTTGTTGATTTTAGCACCTCTTCAGCGAGGCAAGAGTATGAATGCTTCAAAGGAGTTTGGAAAGTAGCCAAGTTCAGGAGCTCCTTGTTAACTGATTCGCCTAATGAAACATTAAAAACTTCTTTTTATCGTTTCGGTTAAAAAAAGAATTGACTTAAATAATAACTCATGTCAAACTAATTTACAATCATACCAGTAGAGTTGGTAGTATTAAGGAAGAGGGTAGCTGTGACATTCTGAAGGCCGAATTTTCCATTAGAAATTCCGCTGTTAGCAGCTAATGCTCCTTTGGTGGCATTATTCAGTTCAAGGGACAAAGTTAAGGTGTTGTCTTTACCCTTAAGATATGATGGCCAAGTCAGAGTTATACGTTGAGGATCATCGCAAGAACCAGTAGCTGACGCAGATGGTGATGGGGGAATGTTTAGTGTAACCGTTTGGTTCTAAACATAATATTAATGCAATAAACTGTGTGAAAAAAATCCTGAAATATACGAATGACGAAGTTAACTCATTAATTAAGAGAACTAACCTGACTAATAACAACAATTTGCATGGCTCCTCTTAAAGCTATGCAAGAGACATTATTGTTATCCTCGACACTCCATTTTCCAGTATTCCTAGGATAATCTGGGGTTGGTACAGGAGCTGGAGTTGGTGTCGGTGCTGGAGGAGCAGGTGCCGGTGTCGTTGTCTTTGGTGGTGGTGTGGTTGTGCTTTTGGGAGTTGTTGTTTCAGGGGGTGCAGTGGTCGTATCGGGCGCCGGCGTGGTGGTGGGTCTTGTCGGCTGTGTCGTGGAAGGTTGGGTAGTTGGGGGATCCTCAGTAGAATCTTGACCTTGTGCTAAATTAACATTAAGCAAAAAAAAAGTTAACAAAACGTTATAGATCTACACAGTTTTTCCACGCGTATAGTATTGCATTGAAATCATTCATTATTAAAAGTAGAAAGATTCAGTTAAATGACATGAGCATTTATTTACGTCACTACTCCGGAGAATAACTACCTATTTCAATTTGCAAATAGAAATCATTCACTTCATCTTATCAGAATAGGCCATGAACTACAAAAAGAGCTAATAAGTTATGTTCATAGCCTTTTCTTTATATTCAAGACAGCAAGTATGTGATTACAATCATTAATTATTATTTATTAAGTGCATGGCCATGATCATTAAGCGTCTCATAGTCACATAATATTTAAATGTCCCAATGCTAAACCTACAAAACATTCAATAATAACTACCTCAAATGTCTTGAATAAATACTATCCAATAAGTGGTAATATTACTACATAACTATCAACATTCTGACATTGCATTGCTGGATTGATTTGTTTGTACCTAATTTCATGATAATAATCTCATTCATTTTATTTTATTCCATTGCATTCCAGACGACTGCGTTTTCCATTCTAATTTCTACATTTCCATTAAAATGTGTAGCTTAACACATGGAATGAGACCTTTGATTTTATATTATTGCTAAAGTTCATAATTTTAAGCTGCCACAGTCATTTAAAGAAGTGCTAATGACTGACATATTCGCTCCTCTAAAAAAGATAAGGAGGTAATTCAAGACTGGAATTGCATGAAAGCTAGAAGCTACTATTCATTGCAAAAATGTTATTGTTCATTCTTATATTAATTGTAGTTACATCCCGTTGCAAAATGATACATACCTACATTCCATTCTGTTTACGTAAATACACTTTTGTAGCTTTAAACTGTTGTTGCAGCGTGTACAAATTGCTGATTTTACGCCCCTTTTGCTTCTGGAACATGCCATTTTTTGCTAGCTACCAAATAATGGATTGAACAAGTTAGAAACAACAAGACAATAAAGCCCTTGTTATAATTACGATGACGAAGCAGTTGGCATAATACCTAATTCAATTCTGCTAGCTTTACTTAAATTTTAATTTAATACTGGGACTTTTAGATACTACCTCTCTGTCTTATGACAGTATTGTTCGTTTTTTATATGTAGAGAAAAACATAGTTGTTCAAGTATTACTTGTACCGTGCTCTGCTCATTAATAAATATTTTATTTTATGTACTTAAAAATTCTTTATTCTACTAAACTGAAGCGTTGTTGTCCTCTTACGATATGGCGAGAAAACTTATAAAGAAAAATCAATCGTAAAACTTGTGTTAAGATATTGCTTAAATCGATATTAACTCGTTCCTTTCTAGTTTGTATTTTGTATGTTTGCTTAGTCAATTATTTGCTTGCCTCTATGTAGTAAATATCAATATTGTGGCTATACAAATTTATTATTCGATTTGGCTATTGAACTGTATTATTTATGCTTACGATTACGATAAATTCATGATATTAAGATGAGTAAGCTTTTAGAATTTAGATAATAAATATAAGATGGAAAAGGTTTGGATCGAATTATGTGTGACAGACAGTGACAAACAACTCAAGTAAGTGGAAAAAAGAAAAAACTTTTTGTATGTGTGCATTTATGGCAAGGCAATGGAGTTCTTAAAGCTCTTGTTTGTCATCCATCGTGTAAACTTACTACTACTTTTTGCTTCCACAGCTATACTACTGCTCACTTTCCAATTTTCACAAATTTCCTTTTCCATTCTGAATCCCCAACGCATATCGTTTAAATTTTATGCTATTGCCATATCATACTATATCAAAAATTGTCTTGTTTCTTGGATTTCACGACTTTTAAGCGTGATGATGATGATACAGTACGAGAGAGAAGAAAGATGATTTTGGAAAGATTATTGTGCTCATGATGCTTTATACGCTGCTTAGTGATGAAGATTTAATACTACCTATATATTAATACCAATAATATGTATTGCCTTTCACCCCCATTTGAATTGATTTCGACATAAAAATACATGTACTGCATGCATATCATTACTATCAATATACCACCAACTACCAACCTACTATCTTTCAATATTTCAATTAAAATTTGCAAGCTGCAATAGTTTTTTAATCATACATATTTATTTATAAAGATGATCCTTTAGGCGTTTTCAATATTTGATTGCTAACATGCTTGACTTCATATTAAATCACATTCTTTTTGATCATATTATAAATAATACAAATTGTATAGTATTAAATATTATTTTGTAGAGACGAAGTCTCGTTAAAAAGTGAGTGATCAAATTTTCTTGTTGCGGTAATACTATGCATGCAGTCAAAATAAAATGGCTCGGCTGCAAATAATGATTAACCGGAAAGATTTAATGATTATTTACTTGTCTGCGAAAAACGTACTTGAACGATAACCAACGTGGCAACGGAAAGATGTTAAAAAACTGAGGAACAAATTTATTGTAAAATACACCCTATGAAACTATGGGTGGGGTTGGCTGATTGAATGAAGCCAAACCAAAAAGGCTTCCTCCCTTCGTTTTCTAAACAATACGTCTCTTGAACAAATTTTGTTAAAAATGATAACGGTACACAACAAGCTCGTACTAGAATAATAGATTGGAAATTAATAAAATAAAATCGGTGTTTAAAATAAATGCATGTCAAATACATAAAACGGTAAACTCTTAACTTATGCAGCAAAAATGCAGATAAATGAAACTAAAATAAAATTGTACAATATCAGTTAGCTTACCGTGCACAATAATGGCACAACAAAGGAGAACAATTCCAATTAATTTCATTTTGAATGTTTCGAAAATAACTTTTCACTCGATGAAAGAGCAATTGAACAACACACAAAGGCGCTGTTAGCAATTATCACAACACCGTTAATGCTAATTTAATATTTTTTTTAGAAATTGCAAATCACTTTCTTTCCCAATGCTTGCAGTCCTTCCAGCAACAAAATATGGAATGAAACATCAAAAATCATAGGACAGTTCTCAAGAACAAATTGTGTAGGACTCACTCACTTTGCTACAAATTTTCTACCACGGAGAAGAACACCAAAGCTCTCCGTTAAAAACATATGACAAAAGTGCACTCTGCTCGTTCTCACACACAAAACGGCTTTATATATCCATCATCATCATTTATTTATCAAAACCTAGATGCAAAGCACAAGAGCTCTAAGTTCTGCGTATAAAAACTAATTACAAAAATAATACGATATGAAAAATACATTTACTCAAACCTTTCATGCGAGAGGCTTTTGCCTTTGCTTGCTTTACTTTTACATAAGTTTACATTACAAATACATTACAATGCACTCACACTATTGAAATTATAGGGCTTCTTTTATCATCCATCATCATCATCGTTATTATCACCCTTTCGCTCATCGTGAGAGCATCACCGTTTCCCATTCTCAATTCCCATCGCATCGTCAATTTCGTTTTAACTTCGTATCATATAAGTTCGTATTATATGTATTTTATTCTGTAGTTTTGTAGCTAAAATAACACAAAAACAGAATAAGCTGAAAATTATACATATTATATTTAAACACTTATCAAAAGAAAAGCTGCACATCATCCAATTTATGGAGAATCTGAGCTACTAGTACGGGTTGTTTTGTTATAACACGAACAAGGTACGGTTGCATAGGATAAGTTATAAAATAAAATTGAGGTAGAAAAGAGAAAGGTTTGCGTTAATACAGCAACATCAAATAAATACGACTACCAACGAAGTTAGTACGTTTTATGTTTTATCATTTACTTACAAAGAAAGTTTAACGTGCATTATGTCAATTGGTAGTTAGTGACTGGATTGTAATGCTACTGATTGATGCTGTTTTAGTTTTGATATTGATAACAATGATTATAAAGTCATAATTTTTTTAAGATACTAGAATGAAGGAGATAGAAGAAGAATGAGTTGCTATGTTGTTGAGCATGTTACTCGACTCTTTGTTTTATGATAATCGTATTCGTAACCTAAAGATTCCATTCCATTATTGACCTAAGCTGTGGAAGGAAAGATTTCAATGAGGTCATAGATTAGTGAGCATACCGTAGCAGATTATCTGCTTGGACAATGAAATGTATTCTTGACTGAAAATGGAGTTTGAATTGAACTTGCTTTTTGACTCACAAGTTTTCTCTTTAGAAACAAGCCAACCAAGCGAGTAAAGAAAGATTCTAACTAAACCTTTAGCTTGACATTGACATCTTTTAACATGTTCTAGAAGTTTAAATGTTTACAAAGATTTCTTGCTCAAGGCGAAACTAATCTATAACTGAAAGCCTGATTTTATCACAATTCCTATTCCTTCCTAAGGTGCTTTTGATAATGCATGCATTTCCATATTTAAAAAATCTGTTTCGTTGGGATTCCTCTTTTCTTTTGCACTGCATTGTATGTTCATGTATGATTTATGTCTCTCTTTTGATTTGATGTATGATTTCGATTATGAATTAATTATATTTTATGCATTCAAAGTATTTAGGTGATGTTAGATTCTAATCAGCTTCATATTAATATCATGTCATAATGACCCAACGCATCATCACATCACCATAAAGAGAAAGCATTCACAAGCCACAAGTAAATAACTTTCCTTCTATATTTACAGTTTAAAGGTAACTTGAAGTGAAAGCATGCATACACAAAACTTGTACAAAACAAGTTGACACGACATTGGGATTGGGGTGACTGGAGATTATTTTTAAAATGAACAAATTTATACTGCGTAAATGTATGACAAGCTATTGAATAACAAAATTAAAAACGATCCATACCTTATTCTAGTAAAATAACGCCAGATTACATAATATTTTCATATTGTGCTTTGGTTTTTAACAGTTCTGGTTAGAATTACATTACTGTTACAACTTACAAGGTGGTCAAAAACAAGATGGCAGCGGTAAATAACAAAGCAAAGACTCCTTGAAGTTTGAAGACAAAATGTGAATGAACTTTTCTACAAAGCAGCATACATTTTTTTGCAGGTCTTTGTTCATAATTTCACTCTTTTGAAATACCAATAAAATTACGCTGTAGCTTTACTCTTTCTTCCATCATCATGATTAGGCGATATATGCGCACAAAATTGAAACCTTACGTTTCCACGTACCTTTTACTGAAAACATTTTTTAACAAAATTAGAATATAATTCTCCTCTAGTCCATATCCAGGGATAATATTTTGTTTTAGGTTTTGATTTGAGCTGTTTGTTATGGGTTGTTAAAGGGTTGAGCAATGAGTATGCATTCAGCATTAAACCCATCATGAGCAACTTGAGCAACCCATCATCATGAGACTTTTTGAATTCAGTCATAAAAAACGTTATATTTTGAGGATGGAATACATTAACTCAAGATATATAAAATAAAATCATATTTGGATATTAAGTATTTTTCTACCTGAAAGTTGGATAAAATACATGTAAATGCTATAATGTAATGCATGTAAAAATTCCAGTTTTTCAATTCCAATTTAAAAAAACGCTGTACTGTTAAAAGTCTTCCATTTTCAAACCCAATATGCATATAAAAAATGATAATTTACTAACAGGTAAAATAGCCCAAGCCCAAGTTTATACTGACATAAAGCTGAGGGCAATGGCAATTGGCAACTATAAGTTTCTTTATTTTCTGCTTTTCTCTGCAAACTTTTTTGCAATTCGCAGATGATAGATGAATACGTTAAAGTAGTATTGTATGAATTGTATCCATTACAGACCATAGAAAGAAAAACAAGATGACTCATAGTCAGCTAAATCCCGTCTATAATACAAAAACGTTTTTGCATTTATAGGTATTGTATTGGAGCCTTTGGAGCAATAACAAAATCTTATAGCCATGATTCTGCTTTTATGGATTCTGCTTGTGCTTATGCAATCTTTTAAGTTTCTTTGTTCAGAACTGACGAGAAAAGAACACTCTGTTAATGGCAAAAAGAATTTGTAGAGAGAAAGAAAATCATCCAAAGAATACTGAAAAATGTCTTACTGCATGTCGGCATTATATTGCCGTCAATAATTAAGTATTATTAATACAAATTTCTGATAGACAGTTTGGAAATTTATTTTACTATTTTACTTAAAAGGGTTTGAAAAATGAAAATATAAAAATCATTTCGAAATACATAATCCAATTTCAGACAGAAAACCCAGCAGTACACCAGTTTCACGATAGGGGGTATGCTAATTCAATTTATAAAGAGCAAATAACATTAGAGCTGGTTGGTTAAAGTCTTTGTTTGTTATTGTGAGTGAGTGAAGGAGGCAAAGCGGCTTGCTGTTTTCATTATACCCGTGCTAATCGTAGTAAGTACTTTTTTGTTCAGTCGGATGCAGATTTGTCATTCAGTTATAGGTAGTCGGTAAATCAGTATTATATTTCTTCGGTAATGCGTATCCACTGCAAAATGCATGATATCCAAATGAGCTGTCTATGTGAGCTCGATTTATATCGCTTCTTAGAACTTGGAAGGGTTGACTTTTGACTTTAAGGTTTTTATACAACTTTCATAGATATTTGTTAAATGTAGGTACATGACAATAACTATTCACGTTTTCAATTCTCATAATATCTCGTTCCTATTATTATGCATAATAGTGTACGTACGTTAGTGTTTAGCATTTTGCCACTCGGGTTAAGGAGGGATAAAATCAATCACGGTCTGGATACAAACAAACCGTTGAAGTCAGTCGCATATTATGTAATTACACATGTCTAACGCATATCTCTGCATAACTGCATAGCTCATATCCGCTGGCTTCTCTGTCAGTAGTCAGACTCAGTAGCCGCATCTCTATTCATTTATCATTAATTTCTACTATGTAATACTATTTGAATTATAGGAGCTAAATGGAATGTAAAATTGCATATAGATAACGCGGTGATTGTTTTGGTAAGTCAATGTGGTAAAACCTCCCCAAAAGGGTTACGCTAAGGTATAAGCTTTGAATCATTGAATCATGAATGTATTCCAAAAGTCTTTTTGCTACTTGAATATATATGAATGGTTTGTCATACACTGCGGGAGAAAGTAAAGCAATGATATTATTAAGCATTATATCATGAAACTTTTTTTATCTATTATCTTTAAGTAGTTAGTAGTATTACGAGGAAAAAAACCAAGAAAGAACTCATTATTGCAAACAGCATAATAAAACCAAAACTTTTATGCATAACTTTTGGAGTTTCATTTCATCGTAAACTCACTTACTTATGTGCAATGTGCAGAAGACAAGAAAAATAGTTAGAGCCGGATAAAAAAAAGTTGGGTTCTCTTATTTACGCGTCCTATTCCATGAACTACTATACTATCATTTATCATTATCGCATCATACTTTCAGTATAACCTACATTTCTACAACATGGTCTGTGTAAATAAGTGCCTATAAATTCAGTATACTTCTCAAACAGCCCCGTATCACTAGGCAAAACACACGTCCTTTCTATTTTTTATACAGATTTGAAAATGATGATGAAATGACTGCTTCAATTCACGACTACGACGCGACGTTGTTGTTCACGTTGTGTTTTGCGTGGCTGCTTCTTGTACTCCCTCCTCCTTTTCTCCAAAACCTTATTACCTATACCAAATATAATGAAAAAAATCTTTATATAAATATACTGACTC
>JAHZNJ010003083.1:0-21008 GCA_027744475.1 Lepidocyrtus cf. sotoi NNG-2020 | reverse complement strand
AATGATGTATGATTATATGGCTATGACTATTATGACTACTCTCCATTTTTTATAACGTCTTCTTCTGAATACTACCATTTCCCCCTTTTGTTCTAATACAGAAATTATTTAAATAATAATAATGATAATAATGCAATAACACAAAATACTACATTCATACGTTGATGTTGCTGTTGTATTAATTTATGGACGGGAGAGTGATATCCGTGATTATGATGATTCCTCCTCTGTAGTTATTCAGCTCATGAGTAAGTTTGTGGTGAAGCAATGGGGAGGAACCCAGCAAGACATTGCATGAAACAGGTGTACTACACAAAATGAAACCGAAATGAAATCAAGTAGGTTGTAGATTTTTATACAATAATTAAACATGTCTTCTTTAAACCAATTTCTTTTCGTCCTCTTTATATTTCCATTCAATAAAGCTGTCACGAAGACAACATGGACAATAATAATACAATGCTTTGTGTCTGTTTCTATTTTCTATGAATTTTCTCTTCATCTCATCAGTCTGTGCCTGCCTGCTTCTCTACTTCAATAAAGGAAATGAAGGAAATTAGAGAAACCACCAACAACAACAACCAAGCCAACCGATCCAAGGACATTACAATATTATTATGAATGAATGTTTTTAAAATAACAATAAAGGCACTACCACACCAACCATAATAATTCCTATGTAATTATTTCAAAAACAATTATTTAATTACTTTATTTTTGGTTTTAAATAATAATGGGAAAGGCGTTTTCCAGAAAAAAAATGCTTAAACTATATAGGTATGTACACTTTTTCTAAACTGCTTGCTCGTAGTCGTAATCATGAAAAACGCATTAAATAAAACCATCATCCCAAGCATTTATGATCTACATGTGTATATGCCCATGCCCATACGAAACGTAAAAAAATAATTCGCTTGAGAAGTCAGCCACTGGAACCGGGTTTTCTGGATCATGCATAATGCATCACCTACTTACTTACATGTTAGACAGCTGCTGCTGCCGCTACGATACCTACAACTACAGACAGCTCCTTTAAGTAGGTCTTATCTTCTAGGAGCTAGCTGCTGCGTATCTAAACATGATCATCGTCTTAGAATTCCTTCAAGGTAAGTTGTATTCCTTTAGTGAAGCCAAGGAATTGCCAGTTTTTTTAAGGAAAAACAATTTACCAGAACTTCTTTAAACCAAGCTTTGTTGTTACTTCGTCATTATTATCCTGTTTTCTCCCCTGTTCTCTTTTTCTCGATTCGATACCTACCAATTTTTTATAGAAGAAGATAGTGATGAGATGAGAGTCAATTCAACCTTGATAGTGATATCTCTAAAAAAAACTTTTTTTTATATTGGCGAGTCTGTCCTCAACACCGCGTTTTAATTTATTGCGGATCAACATATTACCTATGTACATATATAACAATGACAGAAACCAAACCACTCTTTTAGAAGAATGATATCTTCCACTACAATTTGCAGCGTCGTTAAATATGATTACTTATCGTAGTTATCTATAGATTGAAAACAACATTTTTGCATGTATTGAGTGCTGCTGATGCTGATGATGGTATATATTAACTGCTAGTCTTCTCTGGAATGTATTAATTCCATTTTAGTGTTTATCCTATCCAAGGAAGCCAACACTGGGACATAAAAATAAATCTTGAAAAGTTGAAACTGAAACACAAAATTGGTTGAGTCAGTCTCTGAATCGCTTTATTATTATTATTATTCGCTACAAAAATGTCAATTAAACATTGCAAAGTTAGGGTCTTGCGTTTTTACTCACTGGATTCATTTTAGAAGTAAAAGGTCTAATATATATATTTATTACTTTAATATCTGTGCAGGAACAAAACTTTTATGGTTTGAAACATTAAAAATGAACATCAAATATTACTTCAAAAGCCAAATGATAATAGTGAGTGAGTGATATGCTATGATATCTCATCTACTACCATGCCATGCCACCCAAGCCCATTAAAATATTCGCATAAAATAAAAGCCATAAAAGAGACCTGTCCAAAAAACTGAAAAATTATGCTAAAAAACTTATTGAAGTTGAAGAAAACAGGCTAGAAGCTCGGATAATAGCAATTATCGTAGTAATAAAAGACATGTCATTTTCCTATCATAAATAGATAGATGCCATCCAGCAAACTCACAGCTCCCTACTCTTTTTAACACTCATATAGGATGTTGTGAGACAATATGATGAAAGCAAAGCAAAGTTAAAAAACTTACATTTACATTCGATCTGTAACATGAAATGATCGATGTGTGAAAGGATTTTACCTATTTCTTTCATCTTCTTATTAATCATCATCAACGCAATCCGCAAATCGCAACCCCACCATGTGTACATAAAAAAGGATAAACATGGAAAACTAAAAGCAAAGCAAATTATTGACTCATGTTAATAATGAGTCTGATGATGAACGAACGGACTTCGTTAATCGTAATGTCCTTTTTGTTACTGCTGCTGACTGACGACGAGTAAACTGAGCTGTCTCTCTCAACTTGTTAGCAAACTTTTATTAGGATGCGATGGTGTGGCAAAATGATGACCCCAGCAAAGTGACAGACGCAAGCACAAATCCTTTACTAAACTATAATATTTTAGCATCACACATCACATCCATCCTAAATAGTAATGATCAGTCAAGCCAGTGTTGGGATTTTGCAAAAGTCTTTTTGTCTGACAGAGTTTTCGGGGTGATATGACGTGACAGAAGAAGCACCAGCAACAACAGCAGTATATTAGCAATAGAAGCAGAAGAAGTGATGTTGCCTTGCAAATTTTTATGGGAGTTCAGAAAAACTTACGTAGCTTTAACATTTATAACGGCTTTAAAAAAATTCCTGTTGTCCTTGGAACAACAGCAGACATGGTGTTGCACATTACTTACATCAAAATCAAACACGGTGAAGATGCAACCCAACAACAGCCGAGCTGAAAAAGAGAATCTTGCGACCCAAATATTACACATCCACAACAACATTCATATTGATAACTTTTTAGCAATTTACTACTGCTGGCTTCGAATTTTTTGCAACACAGAACTTTAATATTTCGATCGATTAAATATTATACACTTGTCGTCTGACTAGAAAAAGTTGATCTAAAGAAAATCGGTGCATTTCTGCATGAGCATAAAATCCATCCAATAAAGAAACAAACATCACAGCCATCCTGAAAACGATGCGATGTGCATGTTGGAGATGGACATAATCTATTGCAGACTTTTTTGTGTTATCATGGCAAACAACAAGATCGTCAGAAAAAAGAAAATCACTTTTTTAAAAAGACTTGTGGAAAGGCAGAACTGTCAACAAATTTCCAGATTAATAACTCAGCACTAAAAATGACAATTTACCTTTGCAGATATTATGCTGAGCTTCGTTATCTGTCTGTATCGCTTTTCTTCGTCTAGCGCGGAGTTTTTTGTGCATGATTGCTTCTGATTATTGATTATCCTTTTGAGATTTTTGAAAACCAAACATTGCTGCTGGTGCAATGCAACTAAGCTATTTTTTATTGGAATAAAGGAATCATCATAACATAATATAAAACATATATATTCCTTTACTCGTGAAGTCAGTTCACCTTCACATTCATGTCGTGATGATGATGATGATCAGCATGACAAGTGCTGATAATCCGTCAGTGTTGCTCATCTTACGTCGTTGTTGAATTTGCTTTTTTTGTACTAGCCCGTCACCGCACCGCCACGATGCTGTTGATCATCATCCATTTACTTATCGAATTTAAGGTGTGTTATGTGGTAGTAGTAGTAACTCATCTTCTTTTTATTTCATGGATGTAATGTGGTAATAATAAAAATAATAAACTTGTGAGTTGCAAAACAAGGGAGAGAGCCGCGAGCAAGGAGAGAGAGGCAGAGGACTAAGAAGGATTACATTATTCTTTTTCTTAGCATTATTAGTAGATGTTGAAATGAAGGAAAGTATTGGAGAATTTTGTGGTGATTCAAGGCTGAAGATGCTGAACGAAACTTCCTCAGTCAGTCAGTGATAATATTTTGTGTTTCTGGGAGAAGAGGAGGAGAAGGATTTTTCATTAGAAATAGAATGATTGCTGCACCATTCTTGAAAATATTATTAAGTAAGCTTAATATGCAGTACATTAGTACATTAGTACAAAACTTTTATAATGTTTGTGTGCGTTGCCTACCTCATCTTTTGACTGACTAATAACAATGTATGTACCTACCAGATTCATTATTCCACAAATCATTTGTGCTCACTCAGAATTTTATGGGATTAAAAACGATAAGATACAAGCATAGATAGAAGGATAGATAGACATAGACAGAAAAAAACTTACCGAAGGTATTATAGAGTTTGCCTCCAAGTATTATTGGCCCAGCCCTTTTGTTGTCTGCAATAAACTTATACACATTAATTTGATTCACGTAGATACCCGTATTAACCAAATCTTTTGATGTTTTGTTTGTTTCAAGGTTTGATTTTTCACTGTGTAGTTTTATTATGATTAAATATTCAATCTTCATTTGAGATATGAACACAGCACAAATTACAATGGATTAATTACTGTAATCGTATCATTGTTAACCTTCCAGAGCTAATGTTGATTTGAAATCACAATTTATGTGCAAAACGTATTTATTCACTGAGAAATAAGAACCAAATAGTTATATTTTAATGTAACTTTAAAATTAGAAATGCTTTCTTTCTTTCTGTTTTAAAAACTGAGCTCCTTAGTTTTCAAATGTCTTCATCATCATCATTTCTGTCATTTTTTTTACTTCTCGCAGTCAGCACTGCACTTTATCATTATCTCATCAAGTAATAAAAAGTAATCAGGATGAATGCTGGTGACAAATCACTGTTTTGTGTTTGTCATGAGCCCATATATATTTTTCTTTGCAGTTTATTTACATAAACATTTCTTTTTTGCTGTTGAAGCTGTTGCTTTCCACGTTTTGCGCTGAAATTTTGTCTTCTTCTATCCCGTCATGCAACAACACTAATATTATACGGTTTCGCTATTTGATACTTCACTATAATGTAAGTAAATCTCGTTTTTCGCACTTAACAATGACTTTTACTGCTTACAACAACTGACAGAAATCCAAAAAGTCACACAAAAAAAAATCCCACGAGCTAAGGCTGAATCGGTTGGTCTATTTTCATAAAATTACCATAAATGTGATGAAGTGATTAATTAGGGTAATAAAACGCGTCACACACAAAAAACGTACAATTGCAATAAGAGACGCTCGCTCGACTTCTGTATAAATTTGTAGTATTTTTGCCGGTTTTCCAGTTTTACATTACTTTTTTTGTTCTGTTCTCTGTTCTTACAAATAAATGGTTGTTATGGTATGTAGTTGTAAATATAGAAGAATTCTTCTTCTTTTCTTTTAGTAGCAGATGTCTAATAAAATTACTTGTTTTTGATTAGGAATAGAAGCTTGTAAAATACATTTAAAGATTAAATGGTCACTACAGCTATGCTACTTCATGGCCTGGACACTATCGTTCTATACACTTTTAAAGTACAATACAGCACGAAAGCTTACTCATTCACTCTGTCAGGTCAGAGAGTTGAGGGCTATGCAGTGGAGGAAAATATTGTTATAGAAAGAAAATGATACTTCTTTATAAACTCGGCGGTGCGGTAATGGCTCGTCGCATGGAGATTCCACAACTGTCGTGGTCAAGTTTTTTCCCTTTTTGCTTACTTTTTTTATTCAACTTTGATATTATTCTCTTTGCTGTTGTGTTGTTGTGTGTGTGGTGGTTTGGTCTCTTGGTGGTGCTTACTTACTTATAAAATAATGCCGAACAAATACAACAAAGCCTGAAACCATTAATGTCATACAGAAGCCAAAGCCAAACAAGAACTGAACTCAATGTGACCATAAAAAAGGATAGTCATCTAGTTATTTCTTCTCAATAAAGTCAACCAAATATTCTCTGCTGCTGGCTACTCTTCTTGTTTGTTTATACAACACTCTGATTACGATAATTTTTTTACTACTATGTATTATGTCAGCAGAAGAGGAGGGACAGAAAGAAGTCCATTCCATGCGCTGCGATGATAAAATTATGTCAGTGACAGCAGCAGCGACAAAACGACAAAGGAAAATAAAATGGCTCAAACCACAACAAAACAATGTACAATATCCAATATCCACTTTACTTTTTTACAGTTAAAAAGTTTGTTAATCGAATTGAGATTAAATGATGACTAACATACAATTTAGTTTTAATCCTTTTGGATAACACGCACTTTTTTTATCCAGTCCAGTTAAACAAAAAAAACAACGACTATTCTAGTAAGTAGAAACTTCAAATTGCAATCTTAATTCTATTCAAATTCTATTTAGTACTGTAAAAAACTGATGTATGAAAATCATTTTAGATTACTTAAAATGCAGTCACTAGCATATTATAGATTCCACTTGTTTTGCGTTTTTGTTTCTTTTTTCTTCAGTTTTCCCCTAATTTGCCATTCGGTCAGATTAACTTCACATAAAAATAATAAAGTAAAATAGCGTCTTTTACATAACTATTGTTTATTGTAATAGTAATAACCCTTTCACAAAAAAAGAACGATTATATTTTACGGATCCGTATTTCCTCTGAAGGAGAAAGAAACCCAAGAACTGCACTGAGGGACTAACTAACTCCTCATTGTCAAAAAAGAGTGAGCAAACAAAGTAAGAGAGAGAAGAGGAGTAGTAGGAGTATTTTTGGAAAGAGGAGCAATAAGAGATTTCTTGAATAAAGAAACTCACTGTCTCGCAGCGTATTCCCAACTGTAAGAGAATGGACAGTGGAGCAGCAAAGTAATAATGATAAGCCTTCCTTCTTTTTCCTCAGAGCTCAGAGAGTATTTTCCTTCAGCAGCAGGAGCAGCAGCTACACGCCACCAACATGCACCATGGTTTACATTTTACATGTTCATTTCATTTTCATACTAAAAGTAAGTAAGTAAGTGCATGGCTTTTGCTGTTGCTTCTTCTGCTGAGAAACGTTTTTTGCTTAGAATAATAATATAACAACGCGAGCTTACTCAATGAAACTCTGAGCTTCGTTTTGCCTGCGCTTCTTCTTCTTATTCTTCTTCTTCTTCTTCATCGTCAACATCTTCTCCTTTTCAGATCCATGCATTCTGCATTTTGTTCGAGTCAGTCAGTATATGATATAAAGAAGTTGAGTTGATTATATCTGTAAGAAGGAGAAGATGATGAAGATGAAGAGAGATGGGAATAAGTAGTAAGTAACAGCAATGAATTGTTGGAAAAACTTGTGGAGATGATGATGGTGGTGGTGGTACGGTGATGATGATTCTGATGTTGCATTGTGTAACTACCTTCTATTACATTTACATTGCCTTTTTAATCATTTTGCTTGGATGCCGACGAAAAAGAAGAAGAGAAGGGAGAAGAAGTGGTAGACTAGTGAGGCTGCTGAAGAGTTCCTTCTCATCAGTTCTTCTCCGCTTCTCTTCTCTTCGTCCTGAAGAAGATACTCACACAAACACTTGCCTGGATGGACTCTTGTGTGTGTGTGGTGGTGGTGGTAGTAGTAGTAGTGGAATGGCGATGGCAATATTGTAAAAGATAGTCAAAAGAATAATACAAAAGATGAAGAAGAATCAGTCTCTCGTCTTGTGTCTTCTCTTTTCTCCCTCTGTCTCTCTCTTTCTCTATCTTCCCTTTTTCATAGAAAAACCCAGTTATGAACACCAAAGGATTGTAAGAAAAAAAGTTGCCTCCATTTATTTGCTATCTCTACAAAAACTTGAGTGCATCCGCATGCTGGTTGTCTCCTTATAAACTCAAACTGCTTGAATGTTTCAGACTTTTTCTTCTTCTTAGGTTTTCCAACACAGTATGAAAAAACATCCTTATTACAATTTTTCATGGAGGAGCAGAGACTAAGCCTAGCTTTTTTTACTACAATTATTATTATGATTATTATCATCACGATCATCAACTTTTTTCTCATGCCATGTGGTGGGGTGTATTGCGGCTGGTCTTTTTCCTGCTACTCACTCCATTACTATGCCCTCCGTTTTACTGTACGCATCTTTCTTTTCTTCATTTTGTACTCGATAAATACGATAAATATGATCTTTTTCTCATTATTATTATTATTTCGAACAACTGTGTGGTGGTGGTATTTTTGTGTGATGATGATGAGGTTAGTTTGAGTGATAATGGTATTCATCGTTTATAGAAACATTATGGTACATAACAATATTATATTAAAGATATTTCATAATATTCATACAATACATTGAAATTATCGAAAAGCAAAAAAAGTTTCCCATGAATTCTGAATCTTAATACTTAACAGTAAGGTAGTAGTACGCAAATACAAAATGGAAATAGTAGTGGGCTGTGGTGCTGGTTTTGTTGTATTGTTGTTTTGGATCGATTTTGAATGACTTTTTCATCATCATCCAGAGTAACGCAACAGCTCGTTTTTATTCTTATTTTTTTCTTATATACATATATTGTAGAGATCGCATCGTTGTCGACGTAATAATCATCTTCATCTATGCTACCGTCACCGTCACTAATGCTCTACATAAATGGTAGGCAGGGGAGACCAAGGCAAAGCTGCCACGATGAAATAAAATGTAAGGATTCTCTTCTTTCCCTGGCATATTATTATTGGAACTGAATTTGGAAAGAAAAACGAAGGAGCTGTTTCGTTTCTTCTCCTTCTTCTTAAGAAATGAAATGAGGTGGTAGATTTCCATCTTTAAGAAGTGGAAGAAAGAAGTACCACCACATCAGTATTTAGAAACACATTAACTTCATTATTACCAGTCATTCAGTAGTCAGCACAGCAGCAGCAGTATCGGTAATAGGTGAAGATGATTACGACATACTGCCAACCAAGATTAAGTAGAGCTGAGCAGGAGAGAGAGCTAGTATGTGCATATCAAATGTCTAAAAAGGATAAAGAAAAGGGGATAATAATGATCACCGATTCAATTTCCTCGTTTTACTACTCAAAATACACAATTTTTGTTGGTGTTGCTGCGGGTAGTGTGGATTGAGCATTCAGAAAATTTTTCTCCGCTTAAAAAGTTATCATTAAAGTTTCAAATGAAGTTTCATTGGAATCACATGGGAGTATTTTTGAGTTTCTCTTCTTAAGTAATTTGAGTAAAAGCCTTCCTTAGAATCGTCTCAGAAAGGAATGATGGATAACGTGCTCATTATTATTGGAAAAACTATTGCATTGTCATTGTTAGTAAGTAGGTGTGTACATTTTTGTGCTTTATTCCAGCTCACTACCGAAGAAGACGGAACTTTTACTCCTTCTAACAAATTGAAGCAAAGTTTGTCTTATAGTTAGTATCTTTCTAATCATAAGTTATAGGTACATACTGGATGTGGATGTGGTTCTTTTACGGTACGGTGGTACCGTCGCTTTAATGTAAAGATTTTTTATTTGCATTTCACCTGTAGAATACTTTCATCAGATTAGTTTTCTTTGCTACATTAAACCTTTTGTTTCATTTCAACGTAAAACTAGAAGATACCAATAAAGTTCTTGGGTGTAGTATAGTGTTTTATGATGCCTATATAGTCAATCGTATAGTTACTCTTCGCAACTCTACTACTTATCCTCCCCTAGAGTAATAAGAAGAAGTAGAGCCATTAAAAGGAAAAGCACAACACATGGCTGTCAGTAATATTTCCTCTCCTCTCGCCACTTGACCCAATACACGTTTCTCAAAAATGAGCTGTTTCGAAACAATTTGGAAGGAGTACTTTTACTTTACTGATGCCTCCAAGATATTATGCCATGCCACATTTCATTGCTTGGTTACTTTTCTTCCACATGTAGTGTACACTGTACCAATACCAATGAAAGCTGTCTCTGTTCCATTTAATTTAGCAGCGTCGTCGCACATGTTGAAGCAGTGCAGTGGTGGGAAGAGCAGCCAACTTTTCTTTTTTCCTTCGACTGAAGATGTTACATCTCATCAAGACGAATCTGTTTATCCATACATCCTCTTTTCCTTCCTTCACCCATCCATATCAAGTACATAGTAAATACTTATATGTAGTAGTACTTCTCTCCAGTTTTCATGCCTCCCTTTTACTTTACTCATCATAATCGTCAGCTTTCTGGTTTCGTTTTACTCTTTTAGTATGTGAGCGAACTTTAATAATTGTATATGAAATGATAAACCACCTTCTACTTTTTATTTTATTTTTATGCTTTCCTTCTTTTCTCTTCTCTGCTACTGCTGTCTATACCTATACAAATTTTCATTATCATTATCAAAATTAGAAACGTAGCTGTAGCTGCGTGGACCGATCCAAGCTCATTTATTCACACAGAGCGAGCTGAAGTCATCTACGTAGAGGTAGAGAAAAACTCTTTTATTTATGAAGAGAAAGAAGAAGACATGGTCATCTTTATCATTTTTTTCTTTCGTCTTCTTCATTTTCCACTTAAAAGGACACACAAGATGGGTGTGTAAATGTAGGAGGGAATATGGAAACAAACTTGCTTAGGTAAGCTAACCTGTTCAGCTCTTCTCTGAAAAAATACTGTTGCATGAAACAAAAAAGGCACGACAAAATCTCAGGATGCTCACATCAGGAGGATCTTCGTCGTCAACAATATTAGTATAAGACGTTCTTTGTCATTATTCCTTTCGTCATTCCCAAAACGCCGCCGAGTTGATGAGTAAGATGAAAATGATGAGGGCAGAGTTGCAGGAGCAGCTCAATATTGGAATCGTGTGTTGCTTGCAATAAATGCTTTTCTAGAGGGAGTAAGTGGAAAAAGAAAGGTTGCTTTTATACCAACCAACAACAGGTAAGTAAGGTAAGTAAGTTCGGTAAGTAGAATTTAGAATTAAAAATGTAGCCGAACAAAGCATGTCCACCTTCCTAAATCCAATATTATTCTCTGGCTTGTTTTATTGCTAGAGAAAAATGGGCACTGGCACCGCACCATCGTTGATGACTATGCAAGTCCCTTTATCCTAAACTATATGATAAAAGTCATTGTCGGTCTGCAAGTAAATGACAACATAATTACTGCTCCTGCAATGCCTTAAGTATGCATGTGTTGTTGTGTGGATTGGGTTTTGCATGGGTTTTTGATTTTGTACTTTTAACTTTAAAACTTTAGGCAGTCGAATTACTTTATTGCAATAGCAAAAAGGTAAACATTTAGTTTTAGCAGAATAATATTTAAAAGCTGCCTTGTTCAAATTAGGATTAGAATCAAATTGAATATGGACTCTTTGAAAAATTGAGAATATTATTCCGGGAGTTTTAATTTAATTTTCCAAACCTGCATTTGAAAAATTTGATCACTTAAATGAATTAAACATTTTTGTTATGATAAAAAATCAGTTTGCAAAGAAAATTTATTATCTATTATCTTTTTTATGCCTCTGCACCATTCACAACCTCGCTTTTTCTTTCCACAGGCTTTAAAAAGTAGATTATTCATACTAATGCTATTAATCAACGGAAATAATTCCTGAGGCTCTTTTTGCTAGCTAAAAAAGCTAAATCTTTGTTCTGGTGTCATTGATTTAGTTGTGAGTTACTTTAGCTTGTTATTTCAGGTGTTAAATGGTCGTGATGAGCTGTCGAAAGCATTACAAAATGATGATTCTTTAACTGCACGACTTAATATCTTTATGATTCTCTTCTCTCTTCTGTAATGGTGGTGGTGGTGTTGCTGTTTTTTATGCATATTAGCATTAGGGAAATAATAAAATATAAGTGCGTAAATGCAAAGAGAAAAGAGAGAGAGAGAATGAGATGAAACACCCATGTAGAAATTTATGTCAGGTGCGTGCGTGTTCAAATGTGTTGATTTGGAGATGAGCTGATATAAATGACATGAACTAACCAGTGATGTGTGCAAAATACTATAATATTTTATGTATGTATTATAGTACTGCATTTGCAGCAGACGCAATCCATTATAAAGTAATATAAATTGTTATAGCATAGCGGAACATCTCCTTATGTTTGACGCAGAAGTGCAGAACATTAATTTAATTTAATACTTATCCGCATACAGATTTTTTAATTCGAGCATTTATACCTAAACTAAACACGGCTTTTATGGTATTATTCTTCAGAGTAAAGGTGTTGCTGTGAAATCCATCGCATGAATATTTAACGTATTACGTATGAAGAAAATGCGTTTTAAGCTTTGAACAAGGATTAAGCCTTTGAAGTGTGTTGTGTTGCATTCAGCGTGATGGTGGTACAAGGCTTATTGCATCTATTAGTCAGCCAATTCATTTTAAATATTTTTTTATAAAATAAAGCGACAGATCAGATTAGACAAAGAGCATTCACACAGTACATAAGACCCGTTATCAATAAAACATAAATACAAACATGTTGAGGAGGATTATTGACACGATTTGTTAAGTGGAGTGAACTCCTCTTCTGATCCATTTTGTTAACAAAAATACAACATTATGCTGCACGTTGCATTATACGTCTTCACGTAGCTAGGTAATAGGCCTGATAAAATTGATTTTATTCTTTCACTTGATGCACCATATGCTAACAGGTCTTACCTCAGGTTTCACTCGCGAAAGGGATTATGCGCTGCTATATGAGTTTTTTACCGGTTATTGGTGAAAGTATCGCTCACATTCCCCAGAGAAACCTTTTCATACCCTACCCGACATATTTAATCCAATTGAGAAGAATCCTGAAAATGCATGACATGTTGCGAAGAGCAATTGTGTCTATTATTGAAATCAAAGAATAGAGCTGAAGAGTTACATGAAAATGCTTGTGTTTGTGGAAGGAAAAGGTTAAATGTGAGCATTCAATTACGGTCACAGACAGCTTCATATTTTCTTAGCATATGATAACATTTTGCTTTTCCTTTAAATGACGGACGACTGCTTCCGACTGCGAGTACGGCTTAATATGAGATTTGATATTGGACTTTAACCATTTGCACTACTTCCTCCATATTTGCTTATCACTGCCAAACTATCTTCTGTGTGATCATGATAATGATATGTAGTTTCAAAAAGTATCAATACTACAAGTTCTAATACGATGTATCTTCGTAGAAACAGCGAAAGAGTCAATCGAAGAAATTATGTAATTTGCTAATTATTATGACTTTCTGGTTTGATCTATCTGCATGACGCCCGCAGTAATACATTCATAAATACATTGTTAGTGCTCTCCATTAAGGTTTATGCTCTATCACCACCGCACCGCAAGGGTCAAGCATAATAAGTGGCGCTTTTGATCTTAAAAGAAATCTGATATTGTAAATGGTGACATGAGATACTTAAGTAGATATCATTACATCAAAACGATCTTCATTTTGTGGTTTTGTTGCAAACAAACTGATATGAAGACCTTGATAGTAATATTATAATATTATTATGAATGAGCTACTTTTTTTTAGCTAATCGCATTAAAGTTGGCCTATGTTACAGGTAATGGAGCTTTTGCTGTTTGTTATGTAAGAAATGAGAATGTGAACAGAATGCTTTTTGAAGTATTTTTTTATCATTATAAAAATGAAATCCTGTAAACTGAATCCAGAAGCAGTTTTGTTGGCCAACATGAGCTTAAAAAAGGCAACGACCGTTTACAAAAAATACATATGTTTAGGCGTGTACTAAAATTTTGAACACAATTTTATCTGTCCAAATTCGATAATTGACATTCACCACGCCGATGTTTATTTTAAAAATACATGAAAATTAAACTATTTACTGCGTTTATTTGGAGTACCGGTTAATATACTGCAGTAAATGATAAGGCTTAAATAATAAAGTTAATTATTTGTATATTTTAAATGTGTTGTAGATACTTTTACTTCATTCTTGTACATAATATAAAACGCTGCAATAATGATAAGTTCTGCGTTGAAGTTGCCATACTCGTTTACTTCCGTACTTATCTTTATCATCATCTGACATTTAAAAAAATATTATAGCTAGTTCTATTTTAATAAAAAAGACTTTTATTTTAACGGCTTGATCATAAGAATGGCGTTATTAGATTCAGACTGTGACTTACTCATTTAGTTAATTTTTTTACTCTGTTCTTTCATTTTCGGCATAAATCCTCTCTCTTGACTCTACTTATTGCAATTTTAGTATCATCAATAATGATTCGTGTTGTTTTATGTAGCTGCAATTGTGCACTTTACATCCACACAATATGTAAATACTTCAACTCTTTTCTTGTCGAAGGAAGAAAGGAATCGGGAAAAACGAGTAGCAATAAACACAAAAAGTGTTAGTTAAATTGTTCATGTCACGATTTATTGAAAACAATCTTGGTTATCTTGACCTAACTTCATCAACATCATCAAATAAAAAACTAACTTTTAAAAAAGTAGGAGATCATTCCATTTACCTAGATGAAAATAAACATCTCTGCACTCTGCACTGCTCACATAAGAAAAAATTAAATCATTTCAGCAGCCTTCAGTCAAGAAGATATTATTTTTATAGAAAAAAATACCTGAATTGCGAATTGCCTCCTCTTTAATCTGAAATGGCATGTAATACGTAACCTTAAAGCCGCAATTATGGGAGTAGTTTTAGGTACCATTTGGAAGTTGTTAGGGTGGACGATGGTGGTGGTATGTGGGGTGCTGGTTATGATGATCGTGATGATTGATGAGGAATGGAAGAAGGTGGAAGTTTGTTTTTTTGCCACATCCTGGTTTACTCTTTCACTTTTTTTCTACTTCTTCAGCAAAAAGGTTGGGTGAAAAGACATGATTCATTAGTATTCACGCAATAACAATGATGCATGCACAATTTACAAAGGGTAAAGTGCACAGGGACCGGCTAACTTATGTTATGTTGAAGATTCATTGAGTCGGGAAGGTCGCCCTCATCATTGACAGAAATGGGAAGGCCACCTTAACTGTTTACTTGATAAATATTCCGTACGCTTATGCTGCTTTTTTGAAGAGAGAGAATAAAAGGCTTGACCAGAAAAAAACTTTTAATGTTTACGTGAAGCAAGTTTGCTTGCATTGAATTGTTTTTAATTTTCAATTACACTTGAAGACAATATAGAGTCAGATACAGATTCTTGGTGTAATTTTGCTTTTAATTGTTCTTTAAAACGATAATTTTGGCTTTGGTCCTCCCACAAGCTTGTTGTAGTGTTACATACCTCTGGATCTACAAAGCTGTACGTATCTGGTGAGTTGATGATCATATTTGAATGAATATAGTGTAATAAGTAGTTTGGTAATGAACGTACATGTAAGAGCAACGATAATTTTGAGAAAGTGACAACATAAACTTACTAATGAAGGGAATAATATAATAGAGTGGTGTTTAAGCATAAAATATTATAGTAAGAACATGGAGAGGGTTGCCAGCCAGACATAAAAATTTCATACCTGAATTTGAAAAATTATTATTTTACTGTTAAATTTTGGAAAGGAAGAGAAATTACTATAATAGGTTGACATGAGAAGCAAGCCGGATAGAGATGCACTGTTTCATAGAATATCTGCTTGCGCCGTTGCTTGCAAATATAGGCGTTTCTTTAAGCACATTTTCAAATTGATAAATTATTGAAAATTTGAAAACTTTATGCCATCATAATTAACAAAAAAAATGTTTCATACATTAGCTGACAAAGTTGCTTGACACTTTATGTGATGCACGTATTAATATGATCTGATTTGCTTTACTAACTCGAAAACTTAATTAACTTAACAAAAAATTGTTCCTCCACTAAAACCAAGAAATACAAAAAACATACTCAATTATTAGCAATTAAATTTTTAGTGGTAAAGAATCTTTATCGACTCTACGTATTCACCTATTTCCTGTTTAATTAGTTCGATTACTTACTTTTATCGAACACAATCAACTAACCCAAAGCAAAAAAAGCAATGAAGCCCGAAGAAAAAATACAGCACTTGGATTTAAGCAAAGCCTTGTCATAATTTTTCGTCGACAAACAACAGAGACCTAAATTGACCTTAATCAAATTACTTGATGGGCACAACAACGCAGTGCAGCGCCCCGTTGCAATAAGTTAAATAGATGTAAATATTTTTTGAGTAGAAAGTTTTTTTCAAGTGGGCGTTTAAAATATGAGGAGGCATGGCTCATTTAAGTGGATAAAGGAGGAAAAATAGACTCGCATAATAATATGAAACCGTGGGAATGTCCATGGGCATAATGATGATGAACTTTGCTACACACAACAACAACAACCTCTCATCTCATCTTCTTCCACCTTTTCTGATCTGTATCAATTCCTGCTGTTGTTGTTTGTGCCGTACCTGCGTCGTCGCGAAGATACCAATTTTTCTATGTTTAAGAGCTTCTTTTAAGAATGGAAAGTAAAACGTTGCGATATAATTCCTCTAAAATTTAGGAATTTTTATGGTTGCATCGCAAAACGCAATCAATAATAATTTTAGGCTTATCTGTTTTGTTTATCGTACTTGTTTCGAAAAAACTCGCCCTCTTTTAAATTTATTCTGCGATCGCAAATAGTTTCATGGTTTGTATTAATGTATTATGCTTTGGCCATCCCTGAATTAAGCATTTCTAGCAAAATTTATAATGTAGGATTATCTTACAATTATGGTGTAAAGTATGTAGTTTTATCAGCTAATTTAAAATATTAACCATTTGTTTCGGCAAACCTTAAAAATGCATGATTTTATATATAAAGTACTGCAATAAAATGTGACAAGCCTAATTACCGCTGCAAGGGTAGAGTCTCTCTCCCTCATTCTGATTCCTTTTACACCATTATTACTAAAAATATAGCACTTTACTTTATTGAAATTCCTCTGTTGCAAAAATTTTACCTAGGTTTATAGTAATGAGATTTGCGTAGTTTCATGCAATTGTCGTCATTTTTATTCGTTTGCTAATTACTTATCGCAAGTCTTGATTTTTATCGTATGCCAAATTATGAGTGAACTTTTTTCCAATTCCAATCACCCAGGATAGAACAACAAATAGAAATCGTTTCGGCGTTATTGCTGAAGAATGCTTGTTTCATATTTAACCCTAAATTGGGGTATTGTGTAAAAGGAACATCAAAAATCCGCATCAAAAGAATGAAAGGTTTTTCCAAACGTAAGACGCCTTTGATCTAAAACTAAATTATAGCTAATAATTTGTCAAATTATCGTTTTCTCTGCGTTGTACGGTTAGGTAAAAGTAAGAGACATAGACTCGAGAAAAAGAAAGCAATTAGCAAAGTCTAGACAGCCTCCGAGAAGAAGCTAATCGAATTATAGAATTTGTTCAAGTGAGCTGTCTTGATGACTACGTTATGATATGACACTGCTCCAAGTACTCCATGGATGTAATGGAAGGTTTGTTTAGCTTAAATAGACTACGACAACTGTCAACTGCTGGGACAACGAACTGTCTGACTGAACTGACACTATAGTCTTTTATGTTGTCGTTGGCCTCTTAAAGATACATTTGCGCTTTGCGTTCACGTAATTATTAATTATTAAAAATGCCATAACAATAATTTTTATCCCAATTTAACAACGACAAACTTGTATAGTATTAAACCATTAACTAGCAATCAAGCAATGAATCACTCCTTACTTATAATAATAATATGCAGAATAGAAGCGGACAAGTCAACACGTTTCAGTGTCTGTCTGTTTTTGTTTTAGATTCTTCATGTCATTGTTTGCCAGCGCAATAAAAAACCTAGAAGCAAAGCCGAAAAGATCGTGCCTAACTGCAGATGTCGTCGAAAGCTATATAACAATGAATTGACAGCAGCAATAAAATAATCAATAGATACTAGCTAACTAACTGCAGATATGGTTTTTATATCAAGAGCCGGTAGATAGTGATCCGATCTTTAAACCAAGGGTTTCTCTACACAATCCATTTATCTGTCAGCAGAATTCACCGCCTCATCGGTCTATTCCGAGCTTATCTAAACCGACTTTACACGCAATGATTTGTCAGTCTCTAATTTCTTCTTCGTCTTCTGCTGAACTGGGAACTAGAACGATAAAAATAAAAATCATGGGCTTAGAAATGAGCAATATATAATCTGTATAAAATACTTACTTGCTTTAAAACTTGTGATGTTGATCTAAAACAAATTAATGTATTTTCTAATGCAAGTTTGAATCTAAAGACAAAAATCTTTTTGATGCAAAGCAAATCAACTGAATCTGTATCAAATTTCGGATTTTACTAACTAAAAGGTAGTGACATAAATCAAGTAGACGTATAGACATAAAATCCTCCTCTTCTTGTTGTGTATGAATTGACTTAATGTTTGTATTTAAACTTTGCTTGGTAAACAGATTCATCTCCATTGAGTATGGATTTGACTTCAGCAAATCAACAAGCTGTTCTTTTGACGGTTGTTCTTATCTCAAAATATCACAGTCACCACCAGAAACGCACTTTTTTCTTGCTTTGTTGTACTATTGGTAAAAATAATTGATCTTTAAATAAAAACTATTTATTTACTTACTATTACTATTAGACTGGTTTGGCTGGTATTTTATATTTGTTTATAAGACCATAAATAAATTATGGTTGAAATTTGTACTTAATCTAATTTTTAACGTTGTCGGTGTATTGTTAAAGTAAAAACAAACATGCGTTATTTTTGTTGTTGTATTAATCAATATTACATAATTTTTTATCAGAAGCTTGTCAAACGCCATGTTCTTGTATCGTCAGTAACGTCGGTATCGATCGGTATTGTCGCCCCTTTTATCATTATTGACGTATAGCTTCTCATTTACTCCTTTTTATTTTAAATTGTCTGAATTTTTGCCGCGGTGATCTGTCAAACAACATCTTAAAGTTTTCGTGTAAGGAATTCGGTATTACGCGATAAGCCATGACAATAGTTAGTAATATGTATTGCTAAAATATCTGTCTGGTACTTGCTAATTTATCTCTTACTTAAGCTTAGGCGTTTGTATAATAGTCGTTATCGATTTATTGATATCAGATCTCAGATGTCTTGGGTTGAATTGAACCAAAATTTGAAAGTAAAGTAAAATTTCAACATATTGGTATTGCAAACGTAAACCCAGTTACAATTAGGTTTTACGCATTCTTACCTTTCTCCTACTTTTTTGTTAGAATAATTGGTGCACCGTGTACACCAACTACGTGCTAAAACTGGCATCTTTCAAAAAATGATTTGGACAAAATAGTTGAGTAAAGTACGTCAGTTTTTTGCAATACTGTAAAAAAGTTGTGATGATTTGCTTGTTACTATTACACAACCCTTAATTTAAATACATAGTGAGTTTGAGCTCGTTACTGACAAGCAAATGTTTGCCTCAAACAAAACATTGTATAAATTACCAACTAACTTACGAAGTATCGTGGTTAAATATTTGTGACTTGCCTTGAGTTTTTTCTTTAAAAAATGTTTGATTGAAGACTGGTCTGTAGGGTAGAGCATCAATCGCTTCATCGCTTGTAAGATAGTCGTTGGCTGGCTAATTGCAAACACCCATTTATAAATTAATTAACGATGGGAATAATTCTTAAATTCATTTCATCAGACACTTATCAGAAACGAATGTGAATTCTCACTCTGAGATTTAACATTTCTCAGAATTTTTAAAGATTTGGTTGCAAGTTCACGAAGGTTAATGGGAGATTAAGCCCCAAATTAATAATTCTTAGAAAAACTAAAGTAAGTATTGAAAAAAGTTCAGAGCAGAATCGAGAAGGCATTTCAATGCAATACAACAACGAAACAAGTTGAATTCGAAAATTTTATTTTTCGTTGCTAAAAACTAATTGTTTGCTATGTTAAATTTGGTTGCTCATTTTAGTGAGGGTTCCACCATTGTGTTGTTTGTGACCGCCGCTTTGCCAGTTAAAATATATCCTCAGTGGTGTGTTACCTAAGAAGATGTGAACCAACGTTAAATGACAATGGCCGATGACGAGTTACAGGAAAACAATATTTTTTTACAGTGATGCTCACAGATCTTTGAAATTCATGTTTGTAAGCTAACTTGTCAGAATGTCTTTCAAATAATCATTCATTACAAGCAAGCAAAAATCTATTGGATACTTGATGAAGGGTTGAGTTGAGAGGAAAAAGAGACTGTTGAGTGAGAAGTGCAATACAAGACCATACTTTTTTTACAATGAGGAATGAGTGAATCCAAATGAGTGGATCAGCTTTTCTAATACTATAATGACGAAGATGCTGCAGTTGTTGTTGCTGATGATGATGATGTAAGGTTGTATTTTTTAAACAAGTAGAACATTTTTATACTTTGATGTATTCATTGAAAACCTTGTCTGTATATGTCTAGTAAAATCCTGACAGTTCTTCGATGAAGGTAGTAAAGTAAGAAAAAAATAAAAGCATGATCATCTTCCTTTCCCCATCCTTCCTTCTTGAAGTCAACTTACCTCACTATCATCCTTCAGTGTCGTAAAAACGAAATCAGAGAACAATAATAATAATAATAATAATACAAAATGAACAGCCAAGAGGGGTTAGCTTAATCAATAAGTTTAAATAGGAACAACATCAATTTGAGATGATAAGAAGAAGAGTAATTCGGACAGAGAGCGGCGTGTATCTGTAGTACTTATGATTATTTTATGATTACCTCCAATAAATCTGCTGTGCAGACGAACATTCTATGTATGAAAGGACGAAGATGAAGAAGCATCTCAAACTAATTATTATTGCTACAGGAGGGAATCAAAATTGACAACTCAACATGCCATTCATTACGTCGCTTTGTCCTCTCACGTCAATTGTGTAAGGAAGGTAGGTACTTACATTCATAAAAAAATTAATATTTTGCTGAAGCTTCATCTGTAGTTGTCAGCGTTATGTATATGTTACAGTCTGGATAGACATCTAGTTGATATCAACTCAGCCTAGGCCGTATTGACATAGACTAGGCGGTTTTGATATAGGCTAGTTTACATCAACTCAGCCTAGTCTAAGTATAAATCGTCCAGCCCGTATAGATATGTCCTGACATAAAAT
>JAHZNJ010003082.1:0-25756 GCA_027744475.1 Lepidocyrtus cf. sotoi NNG-2020 | reverse complement strand
CCTTTCTATTCTGTTGTTTGGTTCTTTGCGTGCTTTTACTTCTTTCTTACTATTGATGTGTGTAATAATATTTGTTACTAGCGCTCGTAGTGGTAGCGTTGTTGCACTATTTTGTGAGTAAAGCGAGATCAAGATGCAAGGTAGCCGTGCGATACGGCCACGCTATACAGCAAGATCGACTGTGCGCCGTGCTATACGACACACAGTATTCGCATGTAGTGTGCTCGCCGTTCGATACGACAAGTACACTACAAAGTGGACGCGTTAGCCGTGCGATACGACCTACGCACTACTTTTGCGAATAGCACAGTCAGCCGTCCAATACGACCAACGTATGCCCACGCTCACTCACTAAAAAAGATGCTTGCTGGAACGCTGGCTATAGATGCACGCCGTCCTTTCTTTTCCTTTTTTCACACACACTACTTTACTTTTGCTTGCTTGCTTTTTTTCCAAATTCACTTCACTTTTTTATTGCACTTTTTCTGTTAGATTGCAGGTCCAAAATCAAAAACTGATTGTAACTGGGTAAAGGTCGCCATGTCAGGATAATGCTGGTATTGGCAATGGATAACGCGAAAAGAATTGATGCACAAAAAGATAAAGATGAATTCAAACTGCAAATCAAGTTTAACTTTAACTATAATGATGATGTGGTGTGGTGCAGTAAGGCAAACAACTTTGCACTTACAATTTGCCAAAAAGAATAGACGGAACACACAGAAAGAGTTTCGTTAACAAATGATAAAACTGATTAACTTTAATTCGAAGTAGTAAAAAGATGGAACAAAATTAATTTAAAATATTAGAAAATGAATTACTACGTTTTAGGAAAATGGCAGATTTACTTTTCTACTACTGCTGCTGCTCTTGCTTGCTACTCACTCTCTTCCAAAAATCGAACTGGAGAAGAAAATAGTTTCTTCTTCTATTCTTTCACTTCTTCATCCACTCTCCAATACAGAAGGATACCCTCTGCTAGCATTGACGGCTTACTTCTTACGAAGTCTCGTTCGTCTCCTATCCCCGTTGTGTTTCTCTGCTAGTGAATGGTTCTGACACAACAGCAGGTTAGGCTAAAGCCAGAGAGAAGGAAGAAGATAAAGGATTGCATTTTAAATGGTCTGTATCAATTAGCATGACACATTGTATTATAATTTAGCCACTTTAACTACTAATTGAGGGGACTGCTTAGTAAACGTATAAAATAAAAAAAAGATAATGAATGGATAAAGGATTATGAATGGGTTTTAGATTGAAAAGAGAGATTTCTCTCTCGACGAGATAAAATTTGATGATCATCATGCCTAAAAAACCTAAAGTTTTAAGCTGTGCTTGATGTGGGTCCAAGTCCCAAGTCCCAATCCAGCTCAGCTCATTACAAAAAAAGCAAGTGCAAGTTCAATGCAAGAGCATCCTCCCTCCTCCCTATCTGAAAAATCTCAATCTCTCTCTTCGTAAGCTGCAGTTTTATTGTATAAGGTTGATTATGATTTCATGATGATTATGTGGAAGTGGAAATGGAAGGGAGACGATTTTTTGTCTCTCTCTCTCTCTTCCTTTTACAAAAATCGAACGAGATTTGTTATACAAAGTCAAATGATAAAAACGGGGATAATTTCCAGATTAATAAAGCTTGTTTTTTGTTTTTATTCATCTGTTACTCCAATTTATTCACTTGCTAAATTTTTAAAATGTGAATTGTTTGAGCGGTTTTTACACAAAATCTATAAAAACTGTTTATGTTCTCATTTAACGCATATTTATGCCATATCACAACCACAGTTACAGAACGGAGTGAGGGAAACCTTCTGATTTGCACAGCAAGGATGTAACGAGCTAGGATTGTAATATTGCTTCCGATATTCTTCTTCGTAAGCTTTCTGCTCAGCTTCCATCTTTTTCTGACACTGAATCTCTCTCAACTCTTGAAGCTGTCCCCTCTGAAACTCGGGGTCGCAGTATTTCGTCCCTTTGCAAACGAACTGTCCACACTTGTTCATCTCATTGGCGACGGTAGTGCATCCAAGTGGGGGATAGGAAATGACTCCGCGACAAGGGTACATGGGCAAATTGGGACCGCAGGATAAGTAGGTGAGATCACATTGCTCTTTGAGTAATTGTTCGGGGCTCTTGTTATCATCCGGATTGAAGAATCCTGCGATGATGTCCGTGCGACAGGGGAGCTCTTGGATGATGGTTTGTCTTTCTGGGGGGAGATCCTCTCTGAAAATTGTGATAAAGAAAAATTAAGAAAAAAATTTTCATTTTAAAAATAGTTTGCAATGAGAGAGAGAGATTAAGTAGATAAGTTAATGTGTGGGGTAAGAAAAGAAAAAAATACTTACGGAACTTCAACCAGTACAGGGTGATCAGGGCTCAAGGCTTCGATGAGCATCCCCCGTTGCTGTTTAGGACAACAGTTCTTCACAAACTTTTGGTATTCTTCGCAAGCTTCTTTCCGCTTTGCATCTTGTTGCTCCTCACGGTAGCAGTCCAAGTTGCATTCTGGCTTTTCCGTTGGTCGGCGGAATTTAGGACGTGGTCTATGCCAAACAAAAATATTTTTATTTAGTGAAGTTTAAAATGAATTTAGATCTTTCCTTCTTCATTTTGGTATTAGTTTAACATGACTTACTCGCAACATGGTCCGCATCTCGCTGGTCTCTCGCAAGGGTTATCAGTTCTGCCAACTGCATCTATAAGAGGATCCCTTCTAGGCAAGGGGATTCTTGGAGGTGGGATCCATCTCCGACATCGCGTACATCCAGCGGTACAACCTGAAGTTGGATTAGCTCTTTCCATTTCTATCTGTATTTGTTTTGGAAACAATAAGAACTAAAAGATACTTACTTCTACTACGGTGCGATACGTCACAATAATCTTTTCGAATAGACAGGTTAACGGATTTAATAGAAGAATGGATTTTGAGTGTATTTTTTTATTTGTGCATTGGTCTACTACAAACTTGTCACTAAATGAATTGAACATGAAAAATTAAAATCATTAAAGTTAATGCTTCGTTTATGTTGCATATTTCCATGGAATGTTTTTAACTTTACTGAAATATGGAATTCATGCATACGTCGAACAAAATTATAGATAAAAAGTAGTGATGAATTCTCCTCCTCGACTAATTTTCATTTTGGAAGAGAGAGGCAAAGCCCTACATTTTTATTTCGTACTAATACCAATGCCAAAGTCATCAATTTAAAATAATTATGCCATGTCCCCTGTTATTAATCATAGTTCATAGGAGAATTTAGTAAAAGGATTAAAAATGAAAAATATTCTTGAACGAATGTTTATGCATATATAATTTCGTAAAGGTGGTAGCCGGCGGTGTTTTGATCAGAATTTAAATTAATTCGTGAATTTGTTGGCTGGCTGCAAACATATTTTTTCTTAAGGGTGGTGGGTTTTTGTCAGTAAGCTTGTAAAAATTGAACGTAAAAGCAAACCAGATCTGCTCCTGCTTCTGTCCTGACTGACTGAAGAATCTGGATTCTTCTTAATCTTAATCTTTGTAAAAGATGTGATTTGATTTTTTCTGCGGCGGTGTTTCGTCTCTTTTCTCTGAAGGAAGGTTCTTTTTCATGTGTAATTAATTAGCATCATGTTTTACTCCTTTCATGCTGTTTGTACCTGTTCTCATAAACTTAATTAGAATGATTAGTCACAAATTATATCGTATCATATCAGAAAAGCGAGAGAAAGATAAGGGATAGCAAGGCCAAATAAATTATTATTTAAAAAAATAAAGTTTGTTTTGAATTTGAACTTGGCAGTAGACGTTGCATGCTTGAAATGCTTTTTGCGTAATTTTCTTTAGGTATATTGCCACACATTGTTAATTATTTAATTGATCGATGAGCGAGAACCATCTTTGAAACTGTAATCATAACGTCGACACGACGTACTTCACAACCTTCACATAATGAAAATAAATAATGCAAAATACGCTCTGCTTTAATTGTAAAATAATACTTAAAATTTACAATTAAATATTATATTCTGCGTGGAAAAAGAGAAGTGGAAGGTAGCGTGTTCTGTAAAGATGGAAGAAGAAATGTGCGTGCAACTTTCTATTTCAAAAATTATGTAAACTAAAAAAATCCAAAATGTACGTAACATTCCCCTGAATAATTGCTACTTTGATAATCCACATACATTTTTCCTTTTCCTTTAACTCGTCACAGTACAATTCGTACATATCCAACTTACTACCTACCTTCATTTGCGAAGAATTTGACAATTAAAGAAAATATAATGAAAGCATTCAGTTCTCAGACATTAATTCGATCGAAAACGCATAACACTGAGAGAATCAAACGCATCATGGAATAAGCTGCTGAGTATTAAAGAATTCGTGTCGAAAGGGACGTTCAAGGGCATTATATAACATTACGAATTACTATGAACAGAAAAATGATGACAGGATATGAATATTATGAAAACTCATTTCTACATTTTGATAACTCATCATAATCATCATCAACAGAAATATATTTCATGTTATACAATTCTCTCAATTCTCGCAACTTTACATTTTTACATTTTCAACGGTTGTTAGTTTTTGAAAAATTGTTCGTAGTAACTAGCATGGTAATGAGCAACGAAAGAAAAGAAAGGGTTTGGTTGGTTGGTGGAAATGATAACGCTAACGCTAATGATTCAAAACATGAGAAGGGTTTCACATAAATAAGTATTTTTTAACATCATAAATTCTTACAAATTATTATGATTGTCTCTCATTCATGTAGAAAAATTTGTCGAGTCAACACCAGGCTCCCTAATGGACTCACCGGAATCATTAACGACGGAAGGGAGTTTGAAAGAAGACATGAGTATAATCCTGGATGGGAGAGAGTCTCCGGATCTTCCCAGTTCAACTTCCGACTCGCACTCTCGTGACACAATCGAGGTAGTTCAGCATGACGACTCCGATATGAAAAGTGACACGGGGAGAAGTAGTACCAATAACTCACCTGGGAAAAGAGGAGCTTCTGAAGGTGGTGGTGGTGGTAATAATAATAATCGAGCAGCTGGATCTCCAAATGAGAAGTCAACCCCCAAAAATCCTCTACTACAGGAAAGGTGTAATTGCGAAGAGTTACGCCATGTCATTTGTCATTTGGAAACCAAAGATCTCTGGGATAAGTTCCATGATTTAGGGACTGAGATGATCATCACAAAAAGTGGCAGGTACGTACTTAACTTACCAAAATTTTATTTAGTTTTTTTCTTTCTGTATTTTGTAGAGCATTTCTCATTTTTTATTTCATATTTTGTATTTTCATATTTATTTTATTAAGAAGTCCTTTTTGGGAACAGAATGTCATTAAGTTATCACGTTTGTTAGAAGTGGAGCGTAATTTACTATCACAAATCGAGCAAATCACAAATCTTCGTCACCCAAATTGATCTGCGTAGGGTTGAATTGGTGCCAATTTATGCTCTCTTAGAATCCTTACTTAATTTATTATTATATCGGCCAATTATACCTTATTTACGCACACCTGGAGTGAGTTAAGAAATTAGTTAAGACGGAGACGTCTCATGGCCATTTATAATACATAGTCAAAAACGTTGTTTCTTTAGCTAGATTGCATTACTATAACGGTAAATAATCCCTTCAGAATCTTCATTAAAAACACATAAGGTTTAAAACAAAAAAAAGATCGTCGTCCACGCTGCTATCGATTCCCACAGTCTAGCTTTTTATTAGTTTTTCAAAATACAAATAACCACCGTTCCCAATTATTCGATAATTTGTTTGCAATTGCAAAAAAACATTGCAAATACAAATTATCGATGCAAAACTTTACTCAAACACCAAAATTTTATTTATTTGAAGGGTGCAATTCGTTGAAATCCTTCAGCCAGACAATTGCATTTGGCTATACTGTAAAATCACGCAACAGATTTCTCCAGAAGGGCTGAAATTTAGCTGCTATTGAAAATAAATAGAATGAACTCATCGTCAGAGTCAGAATTGACAAAGAAAAAGAACGTTTTGGCTTTTATTTCCCCTGTTTTATTTGATATTGCCGCCTAGACTAATTTTCTCTAATCATTCACAGCAAAATTAGAGCAAAAGTCTGCAAAGTCTGTTTTAATAACTGTGGGAAAACACATTTCGTCTATATTTTGTTGCAAATAAATACATAGTACATCTTATCGAACAATTAGTTCAGTGCTTGAAACGAAAACTGAAACTCTTTACTAAAAAAACGGACCGACGACCAAAAAGCAAAGTGTAATTAGTAAAATAGATAATTGAAAAGGTGATATGATATGAAATGATGACGATGATAATACGGACGAGTTGTGGATTAGCTGTTGTTGTTGTGTGGCTGTAGTAAAAAAAACAAGAAATTTGCTTGCATGCGGATGATCCAGTTCTGATCTGAACCCTTTCTCGTTTTTTTCGTGATTCTAACAAGATCTCCAGCAGGTTTGAGAGGCTACAAGTATTTGATCTGCTTTTTCGCTCATCAATTTAATTATAAGATTGGAGGATGAAAATGGTGATGGCAATTGTGGCAAGGAGGCAGGCACCCCGTCAAAAATATTTTGGCAGCAACAACAGCAGCAACATTTTTTTACAAAGTGGCATGGGGCCGTGTTTTTGAAGGATTCAGAGAGATCCATCCATTTCCAGTCCTATTTCAATTGCATTTTTGCCGAAAAAGGTTTTTCGTGGCGTAAGGTCACTTTTTCTCACGTCGTTCCGTCACTTTTACGAAGCGATTTTAAGAGCAGTTGGAGGTCTACGGAAAACTGTCTGGCTGGACTTTGGATTTGGAATTCTCCGTTTTTTAGACAGCGAGAAATTCGTCCGTCAAGCTAAATATAAGTTTAAAAAGTGTGAGAGTTCAGCTGGCTTGACTTTACTAGACAAAGAATAAAGCAGATAAAAAAGTAACCCAAATTAGTATTTCTTGACTGCATGCAAAGCAGTATAAAATATTTGGAAGAACGATCTTTCTCTCAGAATTTAATTGGGGCATGCCAATTTTAATTTTAATTTACAAACAGTTTCCTTTAAGCATTATATTTCTTTTGTAATAGCAATCGCAATCAATCGTGTATACAAATAGTAATTAGCAGTCTGCACTAAAGAAGCTGCAGGAAAAAGTAGTCCAGTCCAGTGGATTTAATTATATGATTTTGGCTTTAATGACACAAATTATTTCTCACTTTTATTATGTAAGAATCAAGCTGGAACAACTTATTTGAAAGAGATTCCACATGTGTGGTCGCTTGGTTTGGGAGATTCCATAATTTTTACTTATTACGATGATAAAATAAAAATTGAAAAATTTCAATCTAAGCAATTCAAAAAATTTTTTCTGTGACGTTTTACGTCACAAAAATAAATTAATTAATAACCCATTTGGTTAAACATAATAGGTATACTGTGGTTGATTTCATTTCTAAATATTTTAGAATCGGTAATGTACTTTAAAGAAATTTTTGACAATCACGATCTTTTTATTACTCGAATTGCATTAACAAAATTTATAACTCCTCCCTGCAAAAGTTGGAACGCTCACCATCTTTCTTACAATTACAATCCACACATCATTTTATTCATATAAAGATAAAGTTGCCATTTCATCATCATCATCACATCACATAAGTAGGAGCATAATCAGGATGAGCAAGTAAAGCATAATTCCTAGCAAATATCATATTATAATAGATAATACAAAAATAATGAGGTGTATTGCATGATACATTATGTGAATAATGATGAAAATAATGATATGATGGTAATAGTAATGTTACGATGAGAAAAAGGTAGTGGTAGACGCAGAAGAGCGTGACTCCTCTTTCTTTCTTCTTCTCGTAATATTATTACGTATGCATGAGCATTGTAGTAAGTTTACATATAAGACGTATGTATGGTATTTTGCTTGTTTAAGTTGTTTGTGTATGTTCTCTGAAGTAGAAGAAGGGTTGGGCGCTGCGCTTCCAGCTAACCTATGATTAACCAGCATCTGAGAGCTCTTTTTACTTGTTCTGCTGGCAATGCAATGGATGTGGCTCCACACACACAATAATAATATTGCTCACTTCATAATAGTAAGGAAAAGGGAGGAAGGGAAATAATATATTATGATGGTGAAGTTGTTGTTGATGATGATGATATTCATATCATTAGTAAAGTAAGGAGTAAGAAGACAGAGAAAGGAAAAAACGTGTTTTGTTATTGCACAAAAGCGGTATTGTCTAATAAAAAAAAAAGTCAAGTACGAAGATATCAACAAGCCCCAGTATATCACTTACAGGAACTTTGGAGCCATATATTGGAGCCACGCTTTTCTTTCCTGAAATGAGACGTTGTTAACAAAAAATCTAAATAAAATTAAGTTCATTGTTCATCAGGTTATTTATTAATTTTAGTATTAGTTAGTAGGTAGATGTATATAATCATTCAATGAATCTTATTTACTGCTTTTCACAATTATTGCAATTTATTATTACGCGACAATATTTTGAAACAAATGAAAAGTAAACTTCCCAAAATAGCTAATTTTGGGAAGTTTTTTAGCAAGCCGTTATGTCACTTATAGGTACACATTTTTTTTAGATAGATCCATAAATACTCGATGGAAAGATGGATGGCTCTTTTTTGTTTTGTTCGACGGATGGATTGATGCATCTGTTGTCATTCTTTCCCCGTATCATCATCATCATTACTATTATTATTACTCGAATCACTCAGAGTTTTAGTTTGCATGACCAAAATTATTCCCCAAATCGAAATCCCCACCTTTACATAAGTCTAGGCAGACATAACATCCACCTCACATCACAACAGAGCAAATTGCAGAGCACCCTTGTCTGCTGGACATTACTAAAGGAAGCTTTGTTCTGTTGTACATGAAAATAAAACGATTTTCAATTATTAAAATGTAGAATTGTACAAAATATCTTACTTTTCGTAGGAAAACAGTTGTATAAAATAATATATCATTGTATTGTTTGAATTACTTTTATTTGAAGCTTTATTATCATCAATCGCATGCAGTCGGATGAGCAGCAGATTGTTCTTTTGTTTCTTCTCATCCTCGCTCCTCGCACATTCTATTTTTACAGAATAAGAATAAATATTTTATTATATAAACGGAGTGCACGGTTTTAAATAAGCTTTCCCTGTTTTACACGAAACCTCATGTCATGTCATTACATTATTATTATCATTATTACCTCCACGTATTATGTTAGACTAGACATATTTACTAATGATAACAACACTTGTTGTGAGAAGAGGAGGGATGTTACAAATACCTTCTTCCTTTTATAAGTCAATGCTTTAGCTGAAAACACTTTAATGTCAGTGTAAAAGGGTGAATTTATAAGGATTAGTTGCGGCTGTTACTTTTTTCTATTCCTTTCTTTCTCTCTCTCTCTCACACACACATAAAAGGGGCAATCTAATCTATACAACACAATTTTTTTGTTTGCGTGTAAAAATAAAAAACGGGAAGAGGCGAGTGAGATTATATAAAAAAATAATATAAAAAAGCAAAAGGATAAACAATTGCATGCAACCTCTTTCTCTCTCACTCTGAAATGAAACAAACCATTTCACACTGACAGAGGCTATAAAAGACTGGCATGAAAATAGAGAGAGAGAGAGAGAGAATTCGAGAGTGACAAGGAAGATAATAATGTTCAGTCCAGTTTAGGCACTTTATGCTCGAGTTTTTACGCTAAAGTTGTGTCAAACCAAAGTGGGCATTTGTGTACCATATTTTTGATAACATTTTATATTTACAATTAATGATGAAGTTTCAAATCAGTTAGCGAAGTCCCTAGGATCTACCGTAATGAAGCAATGAATTTTACAATAATATTATTATCACCGCAATAAAAGTGCTAAGAATAATGATGAAAATATTTAAATATAGACTTACTATTATAGATTTTATTTGACGGTTTTTTTATTTGAAAGTAATTTTGTCTTCGATCAAGTGAGCTACACCATCATTATCACATCGGGCGATTCATGAACTGTCCTGATAATAAGTATTCTATTTTGCTCTCTCTCACTCTCTGATGTTATGTCACCTGTTTTAAATTCTGTCTATATGCTAAACGTTTAAACTAAACCTCGCATAAATACCAGGCCATCGCCGGCAAGCATAAAAATTTAATACAGCATGCGATTCTATCCAAATCCAACCCTATAGCAATAGCAAACAAGAAAACTTTTCTAGAATTAGAATTAAAAGAAGAAAATGCAGTAGGAAAACGTTAATTTTTTATGCCTGGAATTGATGAAACGGTAGGGTTAGGTATAGAGGGAGGTAGTGTAACTAAAAATGCTTTTCCTTCTACAAATGACCACTTCTGCTGAAACTAAATACTTCCATCCACATATCGTTAAATAGTAATCATAATAAATACGAATAGCAAGAGAAACTGTATCTATCTAATATAACAAGCTTTGCAAGTAAGAAAAACTTGTCATTTGGCCCTCTACTCTAAGTAGCAGTGGAGTGGACATGCAACTAATTTGCACCATTTTAGTTAGCCATTTGTTAAAAAAGTAAGTAACTACTTCACATCACATCACACACGACATGGCACGATATTATTATGATTATTCGCAATCGCAAAGCAATTCGCATGACACCATGATTATGATATGATGGCTCCTACTATTGTAGCTCTGCAGTCTGCATTCTAAAACGATAAAGGATTTGTGTTATTTTATTTCATTTTATGTGATAATAATTTTTTTCTTTTGTGTGAGTGAATACGAGTACGAATAATAAAACCTTCTGCACTTACATAATAATAGAGGCGAAGTTATAATAGCTACTAGAGATAAATGTGTAATTATTGCCATGTCATGTGTGTGTTGTGTATGTATGTGAGTAAGTAACAGGGGAATAATGACCATGATGATAATAATTCTGGGAGGAAAGATGAGAGTGAATAAAGTAAAGTGAATTGAATGGTGATGGTGATATTGTATGAAAGCTCGTCATTTGTACTATAACCCTCCACCACCACCACCGCCAACATTTTACTGGCAATTAGCATGATGAAGCTGGGAAATCTGCAAAGTGATTGTGAAGGAGATGATGATGATTTGATGATGATAATGATAATGGTTTGGTAGATTATTCTTCAAACGCGTAAAGGGTTTTTACACTTATACGGAGGAATTAATGGCGGTATTAAGTATGGAAGTGGCTGTGGCGGCTTTTTAGCAGCGCGGCTCAATGGTTTTTAGCTTTGAGTTTCCTTCTTTGAAAAGGTTGCCACTCTACAGCAGGAGGTCTAAACAGGAGTTCACTTCATTTATCATTTGTGAAGGAAGAAATTTGGTCTGAACATTACTTTAAAATATTATGCAGTGTTCTCACTCATTATTAATTGACGCAAAAAAAGTTTGGTTACTTATTTAAAAAGGATTGCAGTGTTCTGTCACAATTTTCACTCATTAAAAGAATATTAAATTTGGCAAATGTTTTGACGCCAAATTGTAATTTTACTGTAATTTAATACAAATCTTACGCAGATGTAATAAGAATAACCTCTTTCTTTTGTCAGATTTGTTTCAGTTTCGAAAAGAGTTCACAAATATGAATTCTCTTTTAAATGGGATTATAGAATTGTTTCCTATCCATATTCCTTTTCATATTCTAGCATCATATTTATAATCATTTCCGTTTATATCATTCTAAATTCCAAAATGCTGTACGAAATGACAAGCCATCTACTACACTGTACAATTGACAGAGATATTGAAATCGAATCGAAAATAAGACATTATAGAAATGGATGGCAGGAATAATAGGGAACATTATTATTATTATTATTGTGCAATATTTCAATAAGCCACTGAACATCTCCCACCCTGCGAGATCAAAGGGTGTAAATTCATATAACCTTTGGGAGTCAAATGGTGTTGTAGGGTTGCCCACTTTAGCAAAAAAAATAAGGAAAAGCTCATTATTATTGTATTGCAATTGTAATATAATTTCAAAGCAAGGCAAGGGAAAGTATTGCATCAGAAACACCACCACCATCGTCACAGTACCAGTCCGTCAGCCAGTCACCAGAAAAGTCATTCCCCAAGTCTCAAGGGAAGTTGCTCAATACCGTGGAAATTATTATGTCATTTTCCGCACTTTCATCGTGGAAAAATGGAAAGGAAAAAGCATTTTCATTTATACAATATTAATCCAGTTCCCCTCATCATCATTTCCCTTCCTTTCCTTCAACATAAACATAACCAAACCGATTAGTTTTCTATAAAGAAAGAAAAGACATCATCATCAAACCCTTGATTAACATCAAATCATTCCTCTCTTGGGTACTTCTTGAAGAGTTGATCGAGTGAAAGTAAGTTTCCCACAAATTTGACGTTCATTCCTATAAAAGCAGCTCAAAGTTTATTTTGAAACTTAACTTTTCAATCAAATTATCTTCCATCATATGTGGAGATAATTTACATATTTTATGTTTTTATGTTGTATCCCTTATGCCTTCCAGTTTTCCTGTGAAACAAATTTCCCTAATTTAAATACATTTTAAACTTCCTTCTTCTTACTTCTTCTTACCCTTTTCAACTTCCCAAGTTACTCGTTACATTACTTTATTATTACGTAATGCGGTGGATTTGAAGTGTGTATGTGTCACACACGAAGGAATTTTATTCATACAACAACAATTGCAGAATATATGATGGGTTCAAAAGCAAGTTTCACTCACTCTTTACCGTAAGGTTTTATCAAATAGACGAAAATAAACTTCGTTTATGGCTTATCCTCCTCCTCGACTCGTAATAATAATTTAATGTAATGTAATTGTACTGTACGAAATTTGTTGTAACTGACATCATACACGAAAGAAGAACGAAACAATAAAGCCATTTTCCAACTGACATCCATCAAATCAACATCACATGTTATTGTTGTAGTGGATAACTCACCGAATACGTTTACCAGTTTACCACCATCACTGACACCACCGCCACCGCCGCATTAAAATGAACACGAACGAGCAAGTGTATAAAGCGACCCTTTTCTACCAAAAGGGACAAGTAAAATGTGAGATATGATATGAGCAGTTGTTGTTCACTTGTTTCGTTTCTTCTTTGCACTTTTGGGTTTTACGTAATTGCGGAATAGTTAAGTAGCCTTCTCTCTGTTTTTATTCGCTCACTCACTCACTCACTCTTGTACATCAGTTAAAAAATAAAGAGGATGATTCCCCTTTTTCGTGTTTGGTGATGTCCCCATATTTTCCTTTTCTCGCTCCCGAACCGCTTTCGTTCATAAGTAAAAAAAAGTAAAAGAGTTTTACGGTTTACTCCACTTTATAAATACTAATCCATTTAGAGAAAGGCTACGTAGTTTATAATGACATTCGGTTGTAAATACATCCACACGAGAGTGAGAGAGAAATAAAAAAACAGAACAGGAGCAGAAGTCAAGTGAGTAAATGTAAAAGTGAGTCAGATGAAGTGAACGACTCATTCAGAAGATATGCGAGCGAGCAAAAGAAAACGGAGAAAAGGTACTTTTTTACCTAAAAAAGTAGTTTTTTATGCTCGTACTCGTATTTAGTTTTCACCTTTGGAATTAAATGGAAAAATATTATGACGATGACGAACTGGGACCAACTTGTATTGCGATGCTTCAGTTAAACAAATATTATTTATTTTATTTACCAGTGAAAGCTCCAGTAAATATTTTTATCTACTGCATTTTAAATGAATTGCGGCAAAAATGGGTATATAAATAAATGGAAAGGTATATAAATAGAGTTTAAGCAAAGCTCAAAAGCATAATAATATCTTGGATATTAAAATCAGTCGTGGATGCAGAAGTATGTCTTATTTTTTGCCCATTAATTACCTACCTAAACTTGAAAAGTAATTGTTGTAGCATTTCAGAAATATTCACAATACATTTTGTAACATCAGCAATTTTTACGTTTTAGAATAAGAAAAACAAAGTTAACCCGTTATTTTCATAATAAATGCTTTGTTGAAAAGTAGCGTTTTTTCCTGAAGTAGAATATTTGTGTACTTTCCTCCTTATTCTAGGCAATAACTTTTTTCTTAACGGTTATTACATTTAAATACCAGATAGCATCAATGCAACGTACAGCACAACACTTCACCTGCTATGTTAGATCTGCTGAAGTATTAAGAAAAAAGAAGATTGGCGGCTGAGTAGTTAGTTAGTGACTATCTTATTTAAATTCGGCTAAAAATGTATGAATTTGTCAACTTTCATAATTTCGTAAGCCCGGCATGCAACACCCGTTTATTCATTCCACTTACATATTTTTTCTCGTATTAATTCACGTGACATTTTCTCTAATAGACTTTGTCACAAATGACGACAATATTTTTTCTCCACTAGACCTAAAATATTATGAGACAGGTAAATTCTCGCTTCTGGTGCTGGCTTTTTGCTACTCTCTATTATTTTATACTGCTGCTGCCACTTCACTTATCCTGATTATTAAGTAAGTAGCAAACGACTACACTTAATTCTAAATGCGTGGCTGGGTCATTCATTTACTCACTCACTCATTCATTCCTATCATTCTTCTTTTTACATAAAGGCGGAAAGTGAATGTCCATCAGTAACAGTTCAGCCAACTTATTATTACCAACGCCATTCCACCAAAAAGAAAATTATATGCTAGCGCTCATTTTTCTCTTTGGAAGTAATAGAAACTACTTACTTACTTACAACGTGTTCATTTGTCTGATGGTGGTGGTGTTAGTGTGTTAGAAAGAGCGAGAGAGAGAAAGAGAATTTTTTTGTCAGTTTGTCGCATTGTGCATGCTAATGTGACAGACATTCTCGCTTTTCTTGTCAAGTCTTTTTATCGACGCTCGTTTGTTCCTTCGCTCATTCGTTCGCGGCTCGCTGCTGTTAAAAAGCTACCACTTACCACCACCACCAACGCCACTACCAGCAGCAGCAGCAGCGACATAACAGCATAACACTATTATCATTTATTTTTTTTCTTCTTTTGTATGGAAAACCAAAACTAGGGAATAAAAGAAGAAAAGAAAAGAATGGAAGGCGAGGCGAGGCAAGGCAAGGCAAGACACGCGGTGGGAGAGAAAGAGAAAAGGGAAGCCACTAAATACAACCACGATATAATAGTAAGCGCATACAATATAAAACACGCATAATATTTTGCTTAATACGCATGTACGTATTCTACAGAGGAAAAAGAAGGAAAATACTTTTATTAGTGTGTAGACCGAAATATTTCCTTTGAAGTAGAGGGGTATACGAAGGACGGACGTATCTGTACATATCGATAGCTAGATGGCTTCAGTAATTAGAATAATGGCTTTAAATCCCTCAATTTGTAAATATTTTTTTAATTGTTCTGAAATGACGGATTTGTTAACTTAAACATTCCCACAATCTGTTCCGTTTCATAGCATGTCTAGAACCTTCAAAACATAAACATTAAAAAAAGAAAAAATGAAAGAATTGAGTACGTACTAGTACATATGCGGACGTAACGTACGTACGTATGTACGTAGACAAAAAACCACATAAAATATCAATGAAAGCCCCATCATTCAGTTTCACATCAAGAAATTGGCTCATTTTACACCAAAGTGAGAACTTGCTAACCTTTTAAGAGAATGAAATATTGAAAGGCATTTTCACTCAAAGTCTTGGAGAAAGCCTCTGAAAATAATGTAGACAAGTTGTGGTATTCTCAACAGACGGAAAGAAACATACATATAGCTCCAACCTAAAATACACTTATTGTTTCTCTTACAAACATTTAAGGCATATACCTCACGATCCACAAGCACAAAACATGTTATAAATGGACTGTTTACGTTATATACGTTATAATGTTGTGGAATAGAGAATAGAAAAGGGTGGCGTGTGTGTGCATTAAAAATTGTATATTTTCCCGCTCGTCACTCATGAGAAATGAGGAAAGCTTTGTGTTCCCCAAAAGGAAAGAAAATGCTTAAGTTGAAGATTTTTTTCCACAGACTTCTCTTTTCTCTCTCTTTCGGAAAATACATTTTTTATTCCTGTCCGTCTTCGAGTGAGCGAATGAAAAAAATACAGAAGAAAAAAGAAAACCACCACCAGAAAAAAAATCGACTCGCTTACATTTCCAACTTTCCACATGCCACAGTCTAAAAAGTACATATTTCTGATGTCAAAGAGTCAAGATAGTAGTAGAGAACATTTTATATATAAACATTTCTAATAGAAAACAATCTTGTTAGAATTCTACATAGGAATGGAGCAATTTCGTTTTTCTTTTCGTGTTGTTGTTCCTCCTGTCAGTATCCCTACTGAAGAATAAGTCAGAGTCAGAAGCAAGTACAGCTTTTTGATATGGAGAAAAAAATACGACGTAAGCAGTCATCGTCATTGCAAAAGCAAAAGAAAAAAAAACAAAACTGGCAGTTCCAGAGAATAATAAAGAGTAGCTTTCTCTTCTCTCTTTTTCTCTCGTTTTCTTATCTTTTTGAGTTTTTTCTTCCTCCCCATTCCACTTAAGTTATATTGGGATTTCAAGGAATGGTGAAAGGTGTCTTAAGTCAGTCAAAGAGAAAATATCATCGTCATTTTCTTTTCTCTCTCTCACTCTCTCTTTTGCCCATCTCTCCTATCCACACCACAAGGTTGTTGAAGAAATTCTCTTGAGAGAAGATCAGCGGCTTGCTTGGTTGAAGGAAGAGAGCTCTCTCTCTTCCCTCCTTTCCTTTCGTTGAGAAGAAATGGGATGAGTTGAGTTGGCGCAGCAGCTTTCACAATTTTTTCTGTCTGGGATTCTTTTAACGTAAAGTCAGTAGACTGCCTAGTCGACAGTCGACAGATGAAAGATCGGCCCATTTATATTGGTGAAGTATTTCAGTGAAAACTTTTCTCTCCACTTCATTTCCACTCACTCCACTCCATCCACAATAATAAGAACGTTATCCTTCTTCTTTCCAATTGATTGACTATTTCATGGGAAGTAAAATGTGCTTATTCTGGAGAATTTTCTTCTTCATTCTTTTAAGATTATTATTATTATTATGTACCTTCTTTTTCATCTTTTATTCTTTTATCTACTGTTACAAATTTGATATTTCTTCATAGAAAATTTTAATGTGGGGATAAAGAAGTAATAAAAAATTTCAAGAATATCTTTTTGGAAAAATATTTCTTGAAATCCACAAAACCAAACCATGTCTCGAATACCCACGAAGAAAAAAATAAAAATGGATATGAAGTAGAAGAAAGGAACGAAAGGGAGATAAGTAGCTTCCCGATTTTTACAACTCTCTCTCTCTCTCTCTGTCTCTCGTTTGTTGTGAGTGAGCAGAGCATTTATTTTATTTCTCGGTTGAAAAGCTTTTATGTCAGGGAATAATAAAAGTCTGCTGAATATCGCTTTGTTAGAAAAAGTTTTTTTCTCTCTACTAGTATAAAGGAAAGACATAAACAAGTTGATACGTAGTTATTTATACAGTTTAATAATATCGGGAAAGTAGTTTCAGTAAATCCGCACATCAAATTCCCCAAAATATATATCTTCTATCTATATCTCTTTTCCTTCCTTTTCTGCTAAGCTTCTGCGAAGAATCCTTTCAGTCAATAAAAGGAAACTAACGAAAACTAAAACGAATAATGGAATGACATGAAATGAAATGAAAAGTTTTACTTCTAAAGCTAAAGTTGTGTATCTGTATATGTATCGGTATATATAAAAAAACTATCTGAAAAGTAAAGTAACGAAGCAGCAGCAAAATGAAAGAGTTGACAAGAGCAAGTCAAAGAAATGGAACAGCGTCGATGCGAGACCATTAACAGTTTCTAATTTCAGTTTGGCAGATAATTTACGCCAAAGTTTCCATCAGCAGCACAGAAGCAGCAACAAGAGCAGCAATAGCAAAAAAGTAAAGCATGGCAGCAGCTCTTCCCTAACGACCCTAGTCTAAAGCTCCGATTTTATCTTCTTGTTAGTACTTTCTTACGATACTTCCTCCTCCTCCTTCACTCCACTCCACTCCATCCACCCGTATTATTCCTATCAACTCATACCATTGCGATATACTTCCACCACCACATCACTTTAACAAGCCCTCCTCGTCTTCACACACTTCAATAATAACAAAGCACAATATCATCATCATACTACAGAAATGGGGAAAGAAGAAAAAGAGAGCATCTCCTCACGGTTAGTAATAATAAGTACATCGTTATGTTAGACTCAACTGAAGTATTAAGAGTTGACGAGCTGTTCCACTCAACATAACTTCGAAGAAAGTTACTTTTATGTACTTACGTATGTATACGTATTACGTCCTTCTCTCTTCATATATGAATCTTTCCTTGTTTTCTTCTATTATTAAAGTCCATAATAAATAGAAAACTCTTCTTCTTCCATTCTTCTTCTACATAATTCCTTTTTTCTTTTATAGTAACAGAAGAAGAAGAAAGAAACATCAAAATTACATCTAACGATAAGAACCAAAATGCACATACTTTTCCTATAAACATTCCTTATCAGAATATTGCTATCATCCAAAGGATTAAGTGCTTTTCCTCTATTCTTCTTCTTTTTCTCCCCACTACTACAGTTTATTATTATGCAGAAAGAGAGAGAGAGAGAGATAGCGAAGAAAAACACAACCGAAGCACAAGTACACATACCACTATAAAAGCCAAGGCATTGTTAAAATAGCTGTTCTTTCCAACAACGAAAGAGTAGTGAGTACGCAGTATATTTTGTTGGCTTCTTATGGTTCCATGCACATACTTACTAGTAAGAAAGTATCATCATATGTTTTCCACATTTCCATTTTCTTTCCTTTTAAAATTTACGTCCATTCTTATAATATGTGTTTACTTTTATGAAAGGAAAAACCTACTAACTAGTGAAATTACAAATACGTACAATATGAGCCATGAATGAACTATAAACTATAAACATATGAGTTGACTGTCTACCGACTATGTACACATTATAAACTACAAAATAGAGAGAGAAGGAGAGAAAAAAACTTTTTTGTTAAAAGTTTTAGGCATTTTGCCAAAACGTAAACTTCAACGGGAAGAAGGGTGGTGAGAAAAGAGAAGAAACCAGTGAAATAATAGAGAGAGGAAAAACGAGAAAGAGAGAGAGAGAAGAGGATGAGTTAACATTATACTTACTTTTATAAAAGTTATTATAACCAAACCAAGTAGCATATTATTACTTATGTACCTTCTCTTTCTCTCCTCTTCTCTCTTTTGTTTGCTTGGCTTGTAAATGTAAAAGAATAGCTTTTTTCTCTCTCAACATTGTTATAATAAAATACACATAGGTAATAAGGAAGAAAAGAAATGGAGTGAGTAGTAAGCAGTATGTGCTTGCAGCTCAGCTCAGCGTTCATAGTCTCTTCATTCCCCACTTTAGTTAAAGAGAAGAATAGAGATAGGCTTTTCTTTTTTCTTCTTCTCCTCTACATTTTTACGACGACAACGCAACGACCACCACCACTCACTTTACTCTTTTTTTCTTGTTGGCTGGCAAGAGCGACCTCCTCCCTCTTTTTTTCTTCAACTCAGCTGCAGAAAAGAAAGAGGAAAGGCAAAAAGGAGAAGAAATGTAAAGAGCTTGCTGACTAGGATGAAGTAGCTGAGGGAGCTCTCTCTCTCACTTTCTGTATATCCGATTAAATAGCTGCTAGCGGAAAAAGAAAGAAATTTCTCCATAATTTGTATCAAATTTAAAATGAATACAAACTGGGATGATTAAACCAATATATTTCATGTAAAATTAAATAATAATAAACTTTTTGTGTTTGACAAAATGAAGATGGCATAATGCATAATGAAGATGCACTTTAGAATTTTTTAAAAAATACATTACAAATTATTTATAGTAGATACGCTGGACATTGTTGGTCCTATTAAAAATGCTATAATATTTCTTTGAAGCAGCATCATCCATAATATACGGAATGTTATGACATTCAATTCAGAATTCACATAAAACGTATCTTTACTGATTAGATGGAAAAACCGCCACATTAAGTTATGTGAGAGTCGCAGTCGGTCATATTAGATGAAAGCAATGTTATACATATTTTCCAAATCCAAATTTTTCTACAATTTTTCAGAATTTAACTCTTGTAATCAGATTTACGAAATCTAGTTTAGTTGTTTGAAATTTTACCAGAGGAATATAATGATGATCTTACCTACTAAGCAGATTTGCTAGCAGAAGTAAAGAAAATTTAAATTGGTGTGGAAAGTACGTAAGAAATTATTTAACATTCCGGTCAAACATTCTGAATATTCACTTCACAAGCTAATAAGGTTAAGGAGGAATCTCCATCTTCTCTTTTTCCTTCCATTTCTTCTTCTTCTCTCAAGATGTTACAACACCGGAACGATTCCTCCCTATTTCCTAAAATAACATTCTGGAGAGTAGTTCAAGCATGTATTTAAGTAAGTAGCAGAGCATCACATCACCATCAACAACGTAGTGGTAGTATGTATTATGGTGGTAGCACATTGGCAGTACAATTATTCTCCTCACCACTTTTCTTTTTCTCCTTTTTCTCTCAAATTTTATGGCCACGAGAAGGAAATGCAAATGAGGGGACGAAGTAGTAAAAAAGTGGAAAGAGAAGAGAGTGTGAGGAAGCTGTTATGTTAGAAGAAGAAGAAGAAAATGGAATTTTGTTGGCTGGAAAAAGGAAGAAAACTTCCTTTTTAAAGGAAGGAAAATACCCCATAAGCGAAATTCCATTACATTATAATAATATATAACTAATGATACGGCCAAGCTGTAAAATATGCACAGTTTTATCGCTTGGCCATACTCCTCGTACTATATAAAATACTAAAAAAAGGAAGAAAACGAAGCTTCCACAGAGCTCTAACATGGATGCTGTGCTGCTGATGCTCATGATGATAAATATATGCGGAGTTGTTGGTGAGGAGCAAAATGCGTTTTTATGTCTGTCTCCATTTTATATACTTTACTTACTCACTCCTTATTCTCCCTCCATTTTCCTCCACATTATATTACATTACAACAGCAGCTTTCTTCCTGCTCGTCTTCAGCACATTTTCACAGCAGTTGAGGAAGAAGTTTAAAAGAAGAAAACCAAGGAGAACCATAATAATGTGAGAGGAGAAGAGAGAGGGAGAGAGAGAGAGAGAAGAAAGAGCACATCCGATAAGCTCATGAAAATGTGCCTCTTCAGCTCATCACACTTCAACTTTTCGCACAACTCAGGCACTTTTCAGCCCTTCATGATCTCAAGAGGTTTTCTTAGAGCTCATCTCCACTCCACTCGCTACTATCATCATCCAACTAACTTTTTTTCTCCTCTTCTTCTTCTCCTTTCTTCCTTCTTGTTAAATGTTAACTCAGTTTTTGGCTCCTACTTTTCCTATCTACTTCATATTTACGGCCGCATTCATTTTCTTTTATCATATATGAGGATAATTTCCTCTCTCTCTCTTTTTCTCTTTCTCTTTCTCTATTACTTCTTAGCTTACTCCATTACATTTCATTCTTAAGTTTTTTGTACGTACTTAATAAAGTTATCTGAAAATATTCGTGAAGTTAGTTAAAAGCGCCAAGTGTAAAAGTGGGAAAAGACTCACTTCTTCTGTTGTCGGTGCAGCTCTCATCTCCATTTTCAAGCACTTTTCTTCTTCTTTCTCCTTTCTGCTATCATGTCGTCATATTTTCATCTCTCTTTCTCTCTTAGAGAAAAAAGAAGAAGGAGCAGCAGAAATTTTCAGTCTGCAGTTTTTTCTTCCTCTGATCTAAAAGTAAGATATTATAAAATGTTCTTCTCTCTCTGTCTTTCTCTTCTTCTCTTATCCATAACACACCATCAAAGCTACTACTACCACCACAACCGCCGCGCCGCCACCACCGCCAGTTTTCCTTCTCTATAACTAATGTGATATGTAGTAGTTTAAAGAGAGAGAGAGTTGAGAAGAGTCTTGCTTTTTTCTTTATTCGAATAGAGAACGGAGAACCTTCAGCAAAATTAGATAGGACAGCTGGAAGTTAGAAATGATTTGTGAGTTCAACTTGGACCACTTCTCATCTCCTTTTTATGGCTGTCTTGTCTACTGCCTCCCTACACTCCACACTTGGGCCAAAACCACTGATAGCAATAGTAAAATAGTAAAATATTAAGTTAAAGCACATTTTATTATACCACACTACCAAAACATAGCATTTCATTCCACTGCACCGCCACTAGACACTAGACTTTATGGCGTACACACCACAGAATTATTACTTTAAATAAATATTATCCTATTTAAAAAGATATCATTCTGGTTCAACCAATGATATTACATAATACGTACATCTGAGGTTTATATGAAAACATATTCAAAAAAAAAAAAAAATAAAATTTATTCCGAAATTTTACGGAGCTTTGTAGCAGCGGTATGTAAACGTTGGGGTTTTTCTAAACACCTCAAAAACGGCTAAGTTTGGTCTTGTTAAATTTTTATTTTAAAATGTAAATAGCACCACATAGTAGGTTTGTATTCCATATTTATTTAAACTTTAAATTAAATTAATTTTTAAACACAACTCTCCTTTTTTTTATATTTACGTGGTCATGTAAGAAAAAAGACAAACAAATTTATTCACGGTGCTCATTGTCGTTGATGTGGTTGTTGACGCAATTTGCATAATATCAATATTATAGTATAATGGTATTTTTACATTATTTTACATATTTAGTGAATTTCATGCTTTAAATTAAACTCTTTTTTTGATAATCAAAGGGTAATTTTAATTTTATTCTAATTAGTTGGTGCTAAACTCAATGCATCGGTATCAACCGAGAATTCATCTGGTCAAGGTACCACCCAAACGAAATTTAATTTATAGATTTGAACAAATAAATTAAAGACAAAATACCTGTTTATGCTTAATTTGTAATATTTTTCAACACTTTTTTCAGTGGCGTGAAGGAATGATGTCTAGTGGAGGATTTGTGAGTGACCTCGAGTCAGAATACTTCCGAACATTCATTTTCCCCGAGACGGTTTTCACTGCTGTCACTGCATATCAAAACCAACTGGTAAGTTCCTTTTTTCATCGTCATTCTTCTTCTACTTCTTTGTTAATTCAGATTTGTTTTTCTTGTCAATTCTGTCTTTTGGCATTTGGCATCTTTGGCACTTCATCTTAACTTAAAGTTTTACCGTAACATTTTGCCATTAAATAAAGGATAGAAAAAAATGATTGCATAACAATATGATGATGATGATAATGAGACGATGATGCATCTCTCTAGTTTTACTCTACCCATAAAATGTGTGTTTGAGAAAGAGAGAGAGATGGTGTATTAAGATTAAGATTTTATTATATAGCAAAACAATAAGTTTAAAAAAGAAGAAAAAAGATATTTGCTATGTGATTTCTCTGTGATAGGCAAAAATCATGGAGCAGAGACCACCAAACGCGAATGTTCTTGTCAAAAAAAAGATATATCTCTTTGTAGCATCTCAACTCAAACAGCATCACCATCACCTCACCATCTTCACTCACTCACTCACTCCTTTAAAAATTCTTCTTCGAATTCGAATTCAACGAACTATCTTTATCGTCATCATAAGAAAGTGACAATCCTTCCTCTTGCTAGTTTAAACCATTTTATACATCATCACAGGGAAGGAGGTTAAAAAGCAAAAACACGAAGAATATTGTTGGATGATGATGATAATGATGATAATACGATGACTAACTAAATGGTTAAACGGTTTGTGTGAAGATGGAATGGTTGTTGAAGCGTGAATGCAGTAGCGAAAACTGTCATGTTATTCAACTCAACTGAAGAAAAAATATGCGATATTAATCTATCTTCCTTCCAATCCAAGATGTTCCACCCTGTTGCAAGCTGTAAAATGAATATACCCACCACCTCCAAGACATTTCGATCTTGCAATAGCGCATAGCATATTATTTAAATCTTTCAAATCAATCAAATTCATTTATAAAATAAAATGCTAAACAACAACGATCAACGAAGTAAGTGCAAGTGTCGTGTCCCTTTTACTTACTATTTAAAAAACACAATTCAAAATTCAATGCATTTCATTTTAGGATGATGATGCTGATGATGAGCATTTCAAGAAATCAGTTAGTGAAAGATGTGTGGATGATTGTGTGAGGTCCATTTAACAAATCTGCTGGGCTTTTGCTGCTGCTGTTGTTGTTGTTGATGATGTGAATGTGATCCTGGTTGTTGTCCCTGTCACTAGTACTTAACTCACAATAGCAGCATCTCAAATCAGTAGTGACTTTTTTATATGAATTGTGAAGAGAAGAAGTGCTATAATAGAGTGTAGTGTGTATAACCATTATAAATTCATTTTTCTCTCTTTTACTTCTCTCGACACTTTGACGCTCCATCTACTCCAACTCCTTTTCATTTAAACATTTTCGTTCACTTATTTATATTCACGTAATAATAATAAGATTCGATCCAATACTGTAAGAATAAAAATCTTACATCATCATCATGTTTATCTTTATCCTGTTGGTGGCGATGATCTTTTCTGATGTGAGTAGCTTCCTTCCATAATATTATTCGTTACTACCACCATTGCAATTGATAGTTTTTATTCTTTGTCTCTTCTGTTTTCAACTGACTGAAAATCACTTTGAGAGCTTGTAAAAATGGATTGTTCGTTTACAGCAGCTACAGCAGCAGCAGAAGTATCTGTTAACTCTTTTGATAGAAGAAGCTGTTATATATCTTGTGCTGAGCTGAGCATTGATAAGTTATTGATCGCTGATCTGATGAATTGATATATTATTTAGCGTAATTTACCTACATGATTGTATGCATATTACTACATGTAAAATTTTATGATAGTGTGCAGTCTTACTAAATAATTTTCTTGCAGATGCATATCAGACGTACATAATATCCGTAATTCACATTAGCATAACAATTACGCTATAGAAACTTTTAAAACGATTTCGGAAGCTATGTAACAGTACAAGACGAAGCCGTCCCCTGACGGATTGCGAATAAATAGATAAGAAACCAACCCGTTTTAAGGCCAAATTGGTTTCTTGGAATGAAACAATTTTTTTTTCAAAAACTACCTGATACTTTTTTCAGATTTTATGATTTTGAAAGCATCTGTCGATTTGAATGAAATGGGTAAAATCAACCCGCGGTATTAAAAACTAAAATAACTTCGTTCGTCCGTGCGTATAGTTTATTGAAAATTTTCGATGTCACTTTTTATTTGAGCATCATATCAAACCTTGCCATATAATTACTACTTTCCTTTCCTATGAATATTCATATTCCCCGAAACATAACGTAACTACTAAATGGTACATACCGATACCGCACACAACAAATCTGCATTCGATATCTTTATTCAAATTAGCTGAGAAGGTCGATAACAAAAAAACTCCTATACCTTTTCGTTATTTCGTTATGCTATGCTATTGAATTGACAAAAATATACAACTGCTGCTACTATGTGTGTATGTAGTAGTGAACGTGAAAGAAAAAACTCAGAATGGAGAATTACATTAGAGATTGAATTGCATAATGCAAGAAAACCTGTGCGAATAGTTTTGATATATTTTAATTAAAATATTTGCAATCCGTATTTCTAATTATGATTCGGGCCATCTACAATCCTTTACGAAGGTGTTTTAGTAAAAATCATTTTCCAAATCGCTCCAGTTATTTGGAAAAGTGTCATGAACGGAGAGCAGT
>JAHZNJ010003081.1:0-31094 GCA_027744475.1 Lepidocyrtus cf. sotoi NNG-2020 | reverse complement strand
TATATGAGTCTTTAAAGCGGAACTTTGTAGTAATATCGTCAGCATAATGCTCCGATCTAGTATTTCCACCGTTTGCTTGCAAGCGTTTATTTATTTGTATAATGACTTCTCTCTTAAACGCCTATTTTACAGCTTCCCCGAGTTGGCTTCTCCAACCAAAAATTATTATTTTCGCGAACAAAAAATGCTGCAGTAGATTAGCAAAACCGAGAAATGAGAGAGAGAGAGCGACAAAGAGTAAAAACCGTTTCTCTGACAATAATTTCTAAACAGGATCATCATTATCATCATCATCTACTCCATTTCACTAATGTAGGTTTAGCCACGATTATTGGCCAAACAGCAACGCAACCAAACCTCCGCTTGTGCTTTAACCTAACAATCCTTTTTTTACTGTTTAAACTATTCTAACATCCGGAATATCCGGAGTAAAGTGGAAAAAATTTAAATACTAGAAGGATATTATATGCGGTCATTTTGACGCAATTATATTATTATTAACCATAAAGGAAAATGAAGTTGCTTAAATTCAAAATTCTTTCTAAAGTTTTCATTTAGAATTGAGGTTTCTATTCTATTGAAATGGAATGGTCCTCTTGCTTCCATTTAAAAAAAAGTTTATCTTTAAAAACTTCAAAAAACTTTCTGAATTTATTTGTAATACAAAATATAATATCCATTTTCACTTCTCACCATTCAACATCTTATCTACAAGTACAGTCTGCAGATCATAATCTTACTAAATTGCATTAAAATTCAAAACTGCACAGAAGCTACACATCAGCAGCTTAAACGTTACACTTATCAAGTTAGCAGCTTATTTTGTTAGCAATTACTAATTACTCGAAAGAAAAACAAAAACGAGAAAAAACATCTGATGCCGCTGCTGCATGCACCTGTGCACTTTTTAAGTCGATAAGCATAATAAGCATTCAACAACAACCTTTTATTCTGTAGTATAATATTCTGTAGTAGAACATCCTCTTGCTCTCCTTCCCTATTATTTGTATGTATTAAATTTGCACTGTGATAATGATAATGATTATTATTATATATCAGAAAGAAATCGTTAGAATTTGTAGTTTATTGTAGGAAGGAGTAATCCTTTGCAGCTACAAATACATGCAATTACTTTTGTTTTCTTTTTTTTACGGTTTTTGAAATTTTCATTGTATGTACTTGTATTACAGAAATCACAGATGATATATTTGCTATTTTGCTCGAGTACTGAAAGATAAGCCTTCAACGCTTCTTCCTTCCTTCCGTTTCTCATTCCTTCCTTTTTCATTTTGCAATTTCGCAATTTTGCACAAAAATTTCAAATGTCAGTTTCAAATTAACTTCCATATAGCGTATTGTACTTACTTTTGTACACCAATTAGTACCATCCATCCTTATTATAGTATCGAGTATCAATTTTGTTAAATAATGAGATTAAATTCAAAGGTACAATTAAAACATCAGAATATTCAGAAAATGTAAAAGTGGAAGAAAAAAGATTAGCTTTAAGGAGCTAGGTGGAGGAGGCTAATTATAAGCTGAAGCTACGCTGCAGCTAAAGCAAAATATTTTTGGATTAAAAAAAGAAAAACAAGCGGCAGCTTCAGCATCAGCAGCAATTTGTTAATTAGTAGAAGAGGTACAACAACAGAGCAGACCTATATCTAAAACTCATTAAAATTATTACCGACAACGACGATGATGAATGATAACGATGCATGCAAGGAGTAGCAGCAGCAATAACATCAAAAAAAGTTTTACGTCATTTTCAGGGAAATCATACACAAAAAAAGTAATTTATTGTACAAATACCAAATAAATGAATGAATGAATGAAAGCTTTCGCATTTCGCAAGTATTGCGGCAGACAGAAGCAGCAGCAGCAGAAAAATTCTAATACAACTCCTCCCTCCCACAATTAACAATCAGAGGGAGAGGAGGCACATCCATACGATACGATATAAGCATCATAATCATCATCCATCACATCACGTTTAAAATTATAATTTATATAAGAAAAAGTAAAAATTAGGTTAAAACCAAACAATGCATGGATACAAAATACAGCACGAATGAGCATAATATGCAAGCATTCTTCTTGCTAGAAAAAAAGAGAAGCCGCTTATTAAATATTTGCGTTAGTAAAAGTAACGTAAATTTGTATAGTTTAAAAGTTTTTGTTAAAAAATCATTTTACTATTTTGACTTGTTAGTTTAAAGTTTAATATAAAAAATAGTGAAATTTTCTGTACACTTTTTAGCAACATCATGCATCAGAAGCAGTAGCAGCAGTATAAGTACAAGAATAAAATGAAATATGGAATGAAATATTATTATCATTTGTTTTGTTTATTATTATTATTTTAATGTCGGCACGGCAGTTGAAGTTTTCTAAAGCGCGAAGCAAAGGCACTTACAGAGGAAACTAATTGCGCCATCATCATCATCATATCAACAACAACAAACCAATTTTTTGCAGAAAATAAAACAAAAACAAAACAAAATTTACGTCAGACTAGCACAGCAGCCAGTCAGTTAGTTTAGTAAAGTGGCGGCGGTGCGGTGGAATATGAATGAAGCAAAGGCATAAGGTAAAGTCAAAGGCAAGCTTTTTTATGTGAAGAGAATTTGAATTTGAATTCACTTTCATTCTTTTTTCCACCATCACATCACCACCAATATAACGCAATAATAATAACCAAACCACCACAAAAACAACACAACAGCAACCGTTCTAATGTAATTGAAATGAAAGGAGCTTGCTGATCTGATTATGTGAAATGTGAATGCGTAGTAGGACAGGCAGAGTGTACAGCTCAGCAGCGTGTCTCTCTTTTTCTTTAAGGAGAAGAGGAGGAGGAGAAGGTGATTTTTTAGATTTTATAAATTTGCCCTTTCGAGTTTTGACTGAAAGCGAAATCGAAATAAAAAAAGAAGAAATCAAGTTTGATTTTAACTAAATTTTACTCGTTCGTTCGTAAGTTTAAGTATGAATGAAAATGAAACCTTCTCTCTATCTCTCTATTTTGCATTATGAGGATGAGGAACATAATTGCTTTTTGTTAGGTACGTACATAGGTTAAACAGAAGTAAAGAGTATCTGTAGAAGTAAAAGAACAAACAAGGTTAATAATTAATGCTAATTAATCCTCATACTTCTGCAGACGAAGCTTTGCTGATGATGACGTTGCGTTGACAAAAAAAAGCTGCTTCGAAGAAGTTCAATTCCCTTCCTTTCCTATTAAATTAACACTGTTAAAATATTTACAAAGCGATGATGTTGATGTTGCGACTTTTTTTTAAAAAAAGTTTTTATTTACTTTGGTTACATAATAAATGAAAAGGCTGCATGTGGATGGATGGATGGTGATGGTAATATTTGATGGGTGGGCCAATAAGTAAGTGGCGAAGGAAAATCCTACAATGTTGCAGACGTTTTACTGTAACGGACGGATACAGAAAAAGAAAATGGAGTCAACTAAGTTAAAATCAAAGTAAGATTGGACAGTATGAGAAGAGAGAGGAGAGCCCTTGGGGTTTTTATTTAGTGAAGCAGCAGTGCATAATATTATTAAGCTTTTAGCTGCAAGCTTTAATAAAAAACATTTTAGCTGCTGCCGTTGCGTTGCTTTGCTGATTCATCGTTTTATTGGGTACATACATGGCTAGTAAAAAATATTTGATCAGCTTAATCATCGTCATCGTAGTTCAATTGAAATCGAATCTATTTAAAGAAAGCGAGTGAGTGATGATGGACGGATGGAATAAAAAGCTTAGAGCAAACTTTTACACTTGCCTACCTCAGCTTTAGCTTTGCAGTTTTGTGGGTTTTTGGATTTGAATTGCTCGATTCAATATCGAATTGGTTGCAAGCAAAAGCAAAAAAGCAAAGGGCATACATAATATTATACATATTTTGAAAAGGGTTGGATAGTCGGATTACGTTGCTGCTGGCTTCAGTAAAATTGCGAAATTGTTCCTCACAGCAAGCGCCAAAGCGTCATCCCTCCACCTCCTATCCTCTTCATCTTTGCCTGATTTCTTGTTTAACTTTAACTTAAAAGTAAACAGTAAAACATAAAGCAGCAGTAACAAGCAAAAGAGTTACTTTAAAGAGAGAATGACTACTACATACAGCATTCGCAAATAATTTCGAAAAACCTTTCTCTCTCTCCCTCTTTTGTTTTGTGATGATGATGATTTGACGATCTGTGGATGTAGTATAAAAAGATCAAAGGGACATCGTCTGGTTTGGTTCTTTTATTCAGAAAAAAATACGATCTCATACGCAATTCATTTGATAGCGATGATGGTATGGTCTTGTTTCGCTGTTAAGTTTTAAAAAATAAAATGCATAATGAAAAGGGATACCTAAATAAACACTAGCTGAAAAAAATCACTGCATCTTTCGTCATTATTATTAAACCATTTTACATACAACAAACTAACTCCCTACAATGCTTTTAAAATTAACATTTATAAAAAAATTTCTGGAGATGAGGAAGAACAACTCTTAATACAGATTGAGATTGAGATCGATTAGTTTGAAGTTGAATAAAATGTGCGATTTTCTCATATATTACATTGCATTTCCAATTTGGTATGACGAAGCGGCATTATGGTCAGAGTCAGTGGAGTAGAGTAGGAAAGGTTCCTGTGTCGCTGCGCTGTTATTATTCATCCTTGATAATTTTTTTTATGTCTGTACATTACATTCACATTATTCACATTTTTGGCAATGTAGCCATGTGTAAAAGGTATGTACTTACTCGAAACTAAATCTGAACCTGCAAATTAAAATGATTTAACAACTGCTTTCATCATCATCATCACTTTCAATTCAACATTATCTTTTAATTTTTTTCTTCTTGTACGTCTTCTCCGTTTGACAATGCAATTTAGTACTGCAATTAACCTTTTGCCTGCAACAAACATTCTCAGAGTCAGAAACATAAAATTATTATTATGCCATAATATAGAATGTATAAGCATTAAGAAGCAGAATGTACATTGCATTGCTATTCTGGCAACTTTGTGATCTCCCCGCCACCAATAATACATTATAAAAACGCCATTTGATTTTGATTTTTTTTATTGAGCAAAAAATATCTTTTTAAAAGTAAGTATTTTATACTTATAAAATATTATAAAATGTAATTCTGTATTATGCTTTTTTAGAATGAATGATACATGCGCTTAACACCACTACTGCGACTGCAGCTGCATTTTGCATCAATTTCAATTCAATTCTTTTAATTTCATTGTTTGCCAATTTTGCCATGAAGGAAAACATAAAACTTTAAAATGCATGCAGCAGGAACAGGAGCAGAGTTTAGCACAGAATGGGAAGGAAGGAATTTATTTAAGGGAAGGAGAAGGAACTAGCAAAACGTGGACTCGACAACGACACTACACACTGCACAGGTGGAATACCGATGCGATGATATGATGATGATGGTGATAATTGTTCAGATAGAGTTTTGTCTCTTATATAAAACCGCTCGCGCTCTGTTGCTGAAACGTGCATTTGCCCACTTAACACAAGGGAAAAGTCTTAACAATACACCAACAACAACGTGAGTAAAGGTAATAGCAATGAAAAGTGAAGAGGACAACAATACCACCAGCGACAACAACAATAACAATGCATTTCAGTTGTTGTTCTTAGAAGGTTACATTTTTTGTTAAATATGTTTTAAAAGGATGATGATGATGGTGATGGTGGCATGCAAGTTAGCAAAGGACGAGTTTTAGCAGGTGCAGGTGCGGCTGCGGACGGACGGAGTAACTTTCAAATATTATTTTATACAGTGTAAAGTTATTTATTATCATTATTCTATCTCTCTCTATATACTTCCTTCTCTCTGTGATATGATATATTATAATATTATCGCTTTTCTCTTTTTTCCTCATCTCTACCCAACACCGGAGCTGAAGCTTCAGTAGCAGAATAATAATAAAAATAAAAAACATCAACAATGCAATGCCAGCCGCATTAATAGCGCATATAGCAGCCGAGCCCTTCCTTCTATTTTCATTTTTAAACCTTTTCAGCATTTCAGCTTGCAGCAGCAACATTACTTCACCACGTGAACCCTCTACTCTAGTACTCTCGCTATCTAGCCTCTGTCTGTCTAATGTCTATATATTTAATATTTAACAACAATGCAATGAGATTCAGCCGCATAGTTCTTTACTGCTAGTACTGTTACTGTTGCTGATTGTTGAAGTTGACTATTTTTTTTTCAGCCAAAATGCAGCAGTGCAGCAACGCAAAAGGTAAGGTAAGCCAATAAGGCAGCTTAAAGTAAAAAACGGAACTCTCTCTATATCGTAATATAAGCACATAAGCAACCCCCTCCATATCCTCCCTCCACTCCACTACTCACTCGCTTACTTCTTTACTCTTTATTCCCTCCATCATATGTAAAAATAATCATCTGCATCATTTACTGATGAAGACGAAGAAGCTTTTCTATTTTCTGTAGACTGCGATTTTCAAAGTATTAAGGTAATCCCGAAATGCCAATGCATGCGGCTTCATTATCATCATCATGATAACGGCAAATAAAATCGTCACCGTAGCTGTAAGTTGTCTCAGTTTTCTCTTTGAATGTATAAAAGGAATCTACAAATCGTAAGAAAATGATTTCCAATACCAACTTTCCTCTTCTCTTATTCTGCAGTACAAGTACATTATGAATTTTTTTTCCCTAAGAAAACTTAAGATTTCGCTAAACACAGAAATGTGCATTGGCAAATGGCAACAACAATATTAGTATGCGTATGTGAATACCTATGCCATGCGATATAGCATATTATAGCAACCAAATTTTAAAAAGGGGTGGGCTGCTGTAGTGGATTTAGTTTTTAATTCAAGAATTTGATTGAAGAATCCTTTCAGCTTAAGCTTTTTTACAACCACCACCGCACCATTACATACAATGATTGAGTAAAATACCTTTGTCTTATTGTATTATTCAATTGTATTGTAAGAAAAAAGAAAAATCTGGCGAGGAGAGAGGAGTTCGCGTTGATAATGAACCACATGCTGAAATCAAGTGGATAGAAACGTTTTATATCATAATATCAAAGCATAATATCACATAATAATATCATGATAAAACTTAAATTAAATCAAATTCAACAGCAACAATTATATTATCATCATCATCTTCATCATATAATCGGCAGCAACTGCTCTTTGCAGTCATTTACTTTACTAATATAGGTAATACTATTTTGCCATGCAATTTATAAATTTTAAAATACTAAAAAAGTTCGCTGCAAAACACTAGGCAAACAGCAAGAACTCTTCGTTCTTCCATCCATCCATTGATCGTCACAATTTTGAATTATCGTCATAGTGATACATACTTATCTTATACCTGCCTGCCTGGCTTTACTTTACTTTGCTCACCTTAGAATTTTGCTTTTATTTGCTGTTTCTTCCCTGCCATAGTAAAAATATCTATCTCCCTACGGCTGGCTCTGCTGCTGATGTGAATTGTTGTGGTCAAACCAAACTGTACTTAGGTAAGCTGCTAGAAAATAAAAACCTTTTTTCCTTACTGTTTTTTTACTTTACTGCTTACATTTATACTTTACTTGATACCTTCGCTTCGGCTTCAACAGCAACAGCTTCAAAAGCTTTTGCTTTATTAAAGGAGCATAATTTTCTCACTCTTCTTCTCTTCAGCTTCAAATTCAACATTCAACTTCAGGGATAAGTTGAAAAATGTTGATGATGATGTTGAGTTGAGAAGGAATGCGATGCGATTTCTTCCTTGTACTGGGTAGGGTACAAAACAAACTTTTAAAAGCAGCACCACCACGATAAATGCATTATAGTTAATATACACAATACTACCTGTTGTTGAGTTGTACAGGTAGGATATTGTAAAAGTAACATAGGATGCATGAAGGGATAATGGGACGGAGACGGACACGGAGATAGAGGGAGACAAGTGAATTAAATACAATTTTACACATACATAATGTGTACATATAGATAGGTATAGGTATTAGGTATACAATAATTTATTTTCTAATCTTTTTTGAAGGTGGGATACATGATGATGATGATGATGATGGAGAGAGAGCAAAACGTAAACCAAACCACCAGTTGATTTCATTATTGCTAACTCTAAACTCTAGACAGCACAACAAGAGTTGAAGTCAGAAAGTCATGCAGACATTCAACATCAACAATACAAAAAGAGCATTGCTATAGCTTTTTGCATTGTTGTTGCGTTACGTTGCACTGTTCAGGTGTGTTGTTTTGGGTTTAGCTATGTCTACGTACTTGATTTAGCTTTAGCTACGGCAATAATTTGATGATGATGATGATGATGATGATGTTGGTCAGCCTTGCTACTTTACATTGTGGTGGTGGTTGGTTTGGTGTCCGTCCGTTCAAAACTTTTCATTAAATAATGTTAAATGATCATCGAATATCGAAAAAAAAATTCATTTCTTCCTTCAGTTTTCTGTGTGATGTTGATGATGATGTGTATGTTGTCGTGTTAATTCAGTGCAGTGCAAGGCAAGACGCAGGAAGAAGAACAAATATAAAAATATTTTTATCTTTGCGGAAAATAAACATAGAGACAGTTTTACTATTATTGGTCAAAAGGACACAATCATTACTTCTTTACTTGGAAGGAAGTATTACGTAACATTTTAAAGTTGTGAATGAAAAAATAAAACTGGAACATAAAATCAAAACAGCAGTGAAGTGAAGTGCTTTAAAAAGATTATTATCGTGAAAATCTGGAGGAGGAGGTTAAGAAGACCAACAACATTTGTTTTTGTTTTTAAAGAAAAAGAAAAGGAAGCGACCCACACACAATTTTTTTATTCATGTTGTATGTTTTTCTTCCATTTCGCTGCTTTTTGTCTGTTGTTGTATAGTAAAGTAAAGTAAGTAATTGCAATAATAATCAGACCAGAAAGGAAATTTTTCAGAGTTTGACCGAAAAGTTGTTTTTTTATTTCATTTCTTCTGGCCGTGTGGTGGTGGAGGTGGTCACTGGTTTTTTTGTGATGCTGATGATGGTGAAATGAAGGTGTTCATGGTTGGACACGCATTGTTTTCCGCCACTTCTTCTTCTTCTAGACATTCTTCTTCTACAACAGCAGCGTTGTGAAGGATGGGTGCCCATAAATAGGGAAAAGTGTTTTTTAGTTTTGAGATTGAGAAGAAAAAGGTGGAGAATTTTTAACGTAAATATGAGGATGATGATGATAATAGTAATAATAAGAAGAAAATAAAATTCGGAAAAGGAATTCGGATACGGAATGTTTCGCTTTATTATTTTTTCACGAGTGAACAAGTGATTGACTGTGTTTCTGTGCTTAATTTTTTTAAACGATGATTTATTTTATTCAATGAATGAATTGCTGGAATAAAGAATGAAGAAATTAAGAAGTGAAATAAAATAAATGACCTTGCTCTTCCTATCGTGGAGAAAATCAGATAATGTAACGTAAGTAAGCAGCTGATAACAGAAAGAAAGAAAGAAATAATATATTAATTTTTGTATTATTTTTCTGTATTATTTTTATTACTATTACCGTTCCAAATTCGGTTTTTTATTATTGTGTAGTAGTAGAATGTAGAATGTAGAAGTAGAAAAGAAAGTAGTCCAAGTCCAGAGTCCGCAGAGCTAGAGTTAGTCCAGTCCAGAGTTGAGAGAGGCTTTGGCTTTGCAGCTTTGGTTGCTTTCGTGTTCTTCTTCTGTCTGCAGGTGCAAAAATATGATATGTTCCACTCCACAACAACAACGGTTGTTGAGAAAAGCAACAAACGTAATCAGATAAATTGATTATTAGATTAGAAGAATATATTAAATAGGGTAGCGTTATTTATGGAAAAAGTGAAACAGGAAAAGAAAAGGAAGTGTAGACATAATAATATTGTTTATTAAATGCAGTAGCAGCAGCAGTATCATTATCGATACCAAAATAGTGGTAAACTAATTGTAAGTAAAGTGATTTCTGTCTGTTATTCTCTTTCATTCTTGGACGAAACGAACTTTATTCATTCCCCGTTTCAGTTGTTTCTTTGAGGCAGAGACAATTTTACTCTTACTCTACAAACTTTGTAGAGTAAAAACTTTGTAGTACAGAGGCAAAGGAGTAAGGAAAGGTCAACTAAGAATGAAAAAAAAGGCAAAGCTCTATTGTCTATGTACAAATTTATTTACAATGTGCATATAGGCATAAAGTAATATTTTTGCGGTGTCCTTGTCCTTGCTCGTACTTAACAACTTGTCGTTGTTGTCACTTCTTCTGTCATCGGTCGTGTTATAAAGTGAAGAAGTTTGTGTGTTTAAAAAAATCGGGGAAAATCCTCTTCTTCTTCTTGTTACATTACAGGTTTTGTTATCCTTATCGATAAAAGTTTAATTTTTACTATTTAACTATGCATAATGAATGTAATGTAAGAAATAAGAAGAAAATTCTACCTTGCCTCTAGTCTAGCTCTGGCTCTGGCTGTTTTAATTCAATTTAATTCTTAAAATATAAAACAAGCAGTATTAAAATAATGTTGCATAGGCTCCTTTTCTTTTACTTGTAAACTTGTGTGGAGTGTGGGGAGGAGGAGCGGTAAATTTCCCTTTCCATTTTTGCAAATCGAAGTTAAAACTTAAAAAAATATTAAGATAATATATAGCGGTTTATATTACAAAATAACAGTTGATGAAGAAGAAGAAGAAGAACAATCGACATAATAAAAATATACCTACCTACTTACTTGCATATTATAGCTTTATATTTGTATTATGTATAAATATTTTATTTTATGTAATAATAATAACTCTGCCACCTTTGCCTTTACCACACCACACCAACACCACCACCACCGGTGACCGGATACCGGATCTACTTTCATAATAATGAAGCACATACTCGTATAGTTGAAGTTTAAAAGCCGTTCTACATTTAACATTTAACAAAAATACGTAATTTTAAATATACAGTGAGTTGCATTATTAGTAGAAAAGAAAGAAAGAATAATTTAAATTTTATTGTACTACATACAGACAATTATGCTTATCGTGTACAGTAATCGGCTAAAAAATATATAATAATACTGTTACTGTTTGGTTTTATTCTAGAGTGAAAATATAATAATAGCATTAAAAGTAAAGTGGAGGGTTTCCGGTGGTGGTGATGATGATAATGCACAACTCTGCAGTACAGTTAAGATTTTCTCACGGTGCGCGTTGGTGGTTGTGTCGTGTAGGGTAAAGACGACAACAACGACAAACGACGAGGTCTTGGTCGTTTCTTTCGCATGTTGTCGTGTCATGTCATTTGTCATATGTCTTGTCTTGGCATGACATAAAAAAAGCATTTCAGCTTAGAGAATTCCTTCTGTTTTCACCTTTTTTTCTTTAAGTAATAATAATAATTTTATTTATATTTCGAGAAAATCTATTCTAAATAATGTACACGGTACAAGTAAGGTTAAAAATTTGATTTATTAATAAGAAAAAAATAAAATTTTATTCAAAGTTTTTAATACTTATCAACTATACACTCTTACTCAACTACAACAATAATGTTCTCCCTAATTAGGAGGTGCTTTTATAAATTGTTTCATTCTTTCAAGCTGATATTATGCTTATTTTATTTTTTGCTGACGATGGTGGTACGTGATGGATATAGAAAAAGAATAAGTTTTTGTATCTTAATTTTGGATTTGCAAAAACAATTTTTAATTAGAGCATAGATAGACAGTCAGTCAGTAAGTATTTTTCTACATGACCCGTAACAAAACTAAAAGCTTTCTTTTTTTTACTTCAGAAGAAGAAGAAAACTGCTGTAAATGCAATTGATTATTATTATTTTACTTTACTACTTTGTTTAGATTTTGCTTACATACGTATACGTATCTACTGTTATATCTGTTTGTCTGGTTTTTGCCTATTGATCCTTTTTAACTAGATTAATTATATTGTAACTCTGATTAGGCTTGATTAACTTGATTTTGATTTAAATCTTTTGCCGCTGATGATAAAAAAGTATAAAAGTCAGTTATTGTATTGCATTAGTTTGGAATGATTGCTCCTTTTGGCAGCTTAATTAGTGAGGAAAAGGTGAAGAAATATAATATATTTTGAGGGCTTAGCTTTTACTTGATTGATGATTGATGATTAAGCGATGAGATGATTTTGATTAGATTAATTCTAATTCAGTATAGTAGTAAGCAACAGAAACAGTAACGGCTTTTCAGGGTGGAAGTGGCATGACCTTAAAAAAATTAAGGCGATAATAATCACTAATCCCTTAATCAGAATTATTATCATCATCATCATATTTTGAGCTTATAATTGGTATTCTTGTAAGATATTTTACCCACCACCTAACCACTACAACTACACGCCCCCGTTTTTCGATTTGGGTAATGTAATTGGGCATGGTATGAGTGAGTACATAATCGTTTCACACTTTTAGTTTCTTTCACTTCTTTATAAGAAAATAATTTCAAATTAGTTTATTTGAAGAGGTTTAACGAAATTTCCACCTAAACTTAAACAAACGTGTGTGAAAAGAAAAGAAAAGTCAATACAAAAAATAGCAAAGGCAACAAACAAAATCATTCGAAATAAGTTCACTCAAAGATTCATAATGTTTGTAGAAAGAGAAAGTTAATTTGTATTTTCTTTAAAAGTACTAACACCCGCTTATTAGTATTACTTAAACTATATCCGTCCTTATATAATCATCATCATCATCGTCATCATAATCACAAACAAGAACAGCAAAAACAAAAAGAAAATTCAATTTAGAATTAAAATTAGCGAAATTGTAACGAAATTAAATAATACAGTAATCAGTTTAGTGTCTGTACCAATACCAACATCCATCCGCATTTTTTTCTTTGGCGAATTTAAAGTAAACGCAAAAACTTTGACTTACGTAAATTTCTGGTATTTTATATAAAATGAAGAACTTTCTGAAGTAATCATTCATCATTTACCTACATAATTGTAGTGTGGGGATGGGGATGGTTAGTCAGTGAGTAATTTGTTAACAAAAGTATTTATTATAGTACTTATTAACGTTTTTGCTTTTGTTAGTACTTTTCTAATTTTGAAAAGCCTTACTTTTAACTTAACTAACTGCTGATGTAACCTCTGCTGCTGCTGTGGTTGTTTGGTTCTTATGAATTTGATTGTTTCTTTACATAGTAAGTAAGTAAATAGGATTATTTAATAAATAAACAGTAATTTTGTTGCATTAGAAAATCTGTTTTCTAAATAATCATCGTAATTTTGCTGCTTTTCTTGCTAATAATAACATCTTCGAATTACTTCACTTCACAGATTACGCTGTGTTGTTTCTGTAAAAGCGTTTATTATAGTAGAAAATAATGAGGTGTTATTATTTTTTCTTTTTTTTGCTTAAGCTTTTTTTAGTACTTTCGATTTGTCCTTTACTTACACTTACATATACGTACGCTCGCAACAGAAAAAGTTCAACTCATTCTTGTTAATTATTCATCATCATCATCATCATCTAAATTATGATGAGCGAAGCAGTTTAAATGATATGTATATAGTAAATGTTATATTAGATAACAATTTTTGTTAGGTTTGTTCTACTGCGCTGCGGTGCGGTAATGCTAATTTTTTAACCGTCGTCATCATCATCATCATCATGAGTTACAGCAGCAGCAGCAGCATAATCCACGAACAGTAATTTAATAAATAATTATAGTAATAATAACAAAATGGGTTTACTTTACAATTTTTGCATCTTTCATTTATTTTTAATTTCAAATCAAGATGATGACGATTATGATGATGAAGTTGGAGAGATTTAAACCATTTTGTTTCATTTCATATTATTTCTGTTTAGTCTTTGAAAGGATTAAATAAAATGAGTATAGTAAAACTCGACCTCGATCGATGGTGTGTTCACTTTCGCTTTTAATAAAAATAATTTTATGCAACAAAATTAAATGAAACTCGAAAAAAGAAAAATAAACTTCATCGAAAAAATTAGATCTGAATCTTCAAATCTAGATCTAAAAAAGGTTTTGTTTTTTGGGAAAGCAAAACAAAACAAAAGCAACAATAAAAACTTTTGCTTATTTCTTTTAAAATTTTTACAAATTAATTGAAGAAGAAGTTACAAGTTAATGATGAAAGGGTTAAATATGTTGTTACATATAGAAAGGTAAATATGTAGTAGTGAATGTGTTGCTGTTGCTTTTGCTGGTTCTGTACTGCCAGATAGAATAACAATTAACAAACAACAGCAGCGGTTCCCCTTCTCGTTAGAGAAAACGTGATGAATGATGATAATATGATAATGAGATTAAAAAGGGTTCAGATTCAGATCATTTCATTTGTTTTATAAGATTTTGTTTTGCTCTGCATTGCACTGCACTTCTGTTAGGTTAAAAGACTCTCACTTATTATTATTATTTACTGTTGCTAATAGGATTTTATTATTATCATTAGTATTATTGATTAATAAAACAAATGAACTTTGTCTTTGTAATTGTAGTACACCAAGTGTGGTAGTGTTGGCATTATTATTATGGCGGTATTAGCAATTAGCAGAGTGCATTGGCATTAGAGGCACTATACGAGTATTAATAAATGATTAATGCAGTCTGTAATGTACGATACTTTTATAAAGAAAAGGAAGAACACTTTTATAATTATTCATTTAATATATTTAGTTGAATTGAAGCTTCGTCAAATGTATCGAATTTATTAAAAAAGAAAATTTATTGAAAAAACGTTTAAGACATAAATATATTTGCCTTACGTGCGTGCATAACAGCTTCCGTTTTGCTGTCTTGTATGATATGTACGATATACGTCGTGTTTATTTTTTTAAGGTTTGCGATTAGCTAATTATTTTTGGGAAGTTAAAATTGTTTCCTTATTGTATTATCTGTACAAAAATTGTTCCTGTTTGCTCGTGCTCACACACGCACACGTTCTATGTATGTACGGACTTTAAAACATTCTAAATATTTATGTAGCTAATCAAAATCAAACGATTTTAATAATAATAAGTAATACAATTTCCTTTAATGAACTGACTTAATCACTCCAATCCACCAATTACCAATCAATTAATTAGGTAAACAAAATTATACCTCAAAGTTTACAAGTTTATAACTTAATTAAACACTTTAGGCATACTCAAGTACAAAAAAGGTTGACTTTACCGATAAGCAATAATTTAACGAGACCGTGTGCGCAATTAAAAAAAGTAACTGGACTGGACCGATAAGCAAAATGTGGTGGCAAGTGGCAATAATGCAAATGCAATGACAGTGATGATGGGAAAACGGAAGCTAGTTTGTTTCTTTATTGTGTTTTTTTATAAAATGAAATGATTTTTTTTCTGCTTCTGTTTTTTTCAGATAGGGGAAGTCCCGTTCAATTTCTCACATAACAGCAACGAGCAACCAACTAACAAGCCAAAACCCGATCGTTTTGGTTACGTGACGTGAAGTAAAGTAAAGAAGAAGAGGAAGAAGAAAAGCGCTAAACTTATTGTGTGGTTGTGTATGTATGAGTGACTCGGTTTTGTTTTGTCGTTGTTGTTGAACTACAATCATCTTTGACAAGACGACTGCACAAACGGCAACGGCAACGCCGTTATTATTACCACAGAAGGAAAAAAGAAGGCGGAAAGGAAACGAAGAAGGAGGATTTTTTTTCAATAAAAAATATTATTATTATTGAAATTGCACGGAGCAAAACGGAAGTATAAAGGCCTCAGCTACTACTTTTCGTGGTTTTTGTTTTTTGTGTTTAATTTTCACTTTTTTTCGTGAATAGTCTCTGTGAAAAAGTTTGGTTTTTCTGTGTGAAATAATAATAATAATAATAATAAACGGAATATTAATAATTCCGTTACAGCTGAGTTCTTCGTCGATAAAGTTTTTTGTTTTAATTTAATCAATATTCATTTGCTACCATTTATTGCTGCTGTTTCGTTCCTGTACTGGAAACTCCGAAGATGATGCGAGGAGGAATGAACGAGGCACATTACGGTAAAAAATATAACATTAATTTCTTAATTCTTTATTAATTATTATAAACTAAATTCTAAGCCAGCTTTTCTACAATTCTTCTCCTCTAATTTTAATGCTTCTAAAATGTTAAATTGCTTAATCATCAAATGACCTACATTTTTTTTGCAAATTTTATTCGATTTAAGTAAACTTAAAATTAAATTGCATTCGCATTCACATTCCTCCAAAACAAATTGCGAAAAAAAGTACCCTCAAAAAATGAAATGATCGAAAAAAATATAGACAGAAAAAATATTTTTGCTCAAATTCGTAGTCTGAGCAAAAATGATTAAGTTTTGTTGAGTTAAGAGGAGGAGGATGATGAAATAAATGATGAAATAAGTACATATATAATAATATGTGCATTCACTTCACATTCCATTGGAAAGAGGGTGGCATCATGATCAAATTTAATTTTATTAGAGAGAGAGAGGGATGGGGAGAAAGGGAAATGAAATGAATTCCACTTCTTCTTCTTCTTTCAGTCACAAATAAAATTTTCTTCCTCTAAAAAGCAGTGCAGTGCAGGTGCAGTGCAGCAAATTGTGTTTTGCAGGAGGACGTAGTAGAGAGAGAGAGAGGCACTTGAGAAAGAAAATTCTCTCTCTCTCTCTCTCCTAATCTTTTTTTACTTCTTTCATTCATTCTGCATCTATCTGTCTAGCTCCTTCTCTTTACCTCATTCAACTCATCTGAAGAAGATCAAGTACTTTTTTAAAGAGAGAGGAAGAGATAGAGAGATGGAATGTGTTGTGATGATGATGATGGAACAGAACGAGTGGAAGGAAAGGAAATCTGTCTACCTTTTCTGTTCTTTTCTGTATGACTATGTCAAAAATCGTATTTATATCATATCATCATCACATCACACACACAAAACATTCACCGCAATAAAATTTTTAACCCATTTTAAAGCAATTCATCCATCTTGCTCCTAAGCAATCCTTCACGTGAATCCTTCAAGGAGGAGCGTAATTGAAAAATAATGAAAAATTTAAAAGTGAACAGCAGCGGTGCGGTGCTGTGCGGTACGCAGGTGGAGGTCGCACAGCAAAGCTCAATGAACATTTTTTTAACTGTTTTGACTTAACAACCTAAATGCCTGATTGACCATTGAATTGCACTCTGCATTGTTCATTCCCTTTGTTTTTTTGGAGTGATGATGATATGATGATGATACTTACTCCATCTCCTCCATCCTTCTCCCCTCCATCTCATTTTACTCCTTCTGCTCTGCTCTGCTATTATTGATAATGTTGATAATGATGATGGGGCTTACAGTAAAAAAAAGTTTTTTGCTTAAGTTAAAAGTTAAAAGCTGCTCAAATCCTTTCCTCCTCTCTTCTTCCCAACTAAAACTAAACTCTTCATAATAAAAATAAATTGGTATTCATCCATTCGTCCACCTACCAAATATAATAATATTATCTTTTTTCTCTCTCTCTCTCTGTGTGTGTGTATGTGTACACACTTGTGTGCGTTGTGATGTGATGACTCTTTAATGACATCATTATCAAGAAGAGCATCAAGACAAACATTCCATTCTCTCTCCTGCTCATTCATACTTGATACTAAACACCAATTAAGTATTATCCTTCAGTCTCTATTTATATAAAGCGTGAATGATTATTATGATACGATGCCGTACTATAATATGTACCTTTTTTGCTCTGGTCTCGTTTTTGCAGACGTGTTTGCACAATTTGAAGCTCAAATCAATATAATCATTATGAACATCTTATTTTGCTGGAATTCTCCAGTTTAAAGAGATCATTATTATTCCAATCTCAATATAAAATAGACGTTTTTTTAAAATGAAAAGAACAACTTAAATTGGAGTCAGAACACAGAAGGTAGAAATATATTATTATATTATTATGCATTTAGTAAATGAAAGTGAAGCTTCCTTTTCTTCCAATTTTAAAAATAAGCCAGAAAAGAAAAATGTTGTTGGTGGTGGTTTTGCAAGTCTACTTTTACTTATTGCGAAAATTCGACCGATGCGATGTACGTTACTCTACGTTACTCATAATTTCGCTCTGTATGGAATTCTTAGAGGAAGAAGGAGAAAGAAAGGAAAGAGTAAAACTGTAAATAAAATTGGTTTACCCTCTTTCTCTGTGTCTCTGGGTACAAAGTGTTGACGGTGACGCGACGGTGAGTGAACAAGAAGAAGAAGAAGCCATCCAATTTTCAGAATAATTCTTCTTAAAGAAAAAAATAATCCATATTATTGCTGTCATCATCATCATCGTCATCATCAAAAATAATTATTTGCTTTTTCTTAATGAGGTCGTCGACTATTGATACCTACTTAAGATTTCTTACTCACCACTCACCTGCAAAAAGAAAAAAAAATGTGTGAGATGTGAAGAAGTGAGGTGAAGAGGTTATAAATTTTATATATTATGCGAGGAATAACAGGGGTTTTGTTTGCTCCATGAACGCGTTTAGTCTTTTTAAAATATTTATCTCAATTTACATTAAATTATCGTTTTTTTGTTACGATGATAAATGATACTTAAAGAAAAAACGACCTTTTAACCAGTAAAGTATAATATGTACTTCGTTTCTTCCTCATATTTCTTTTAGATTATTATTTATTTTGAGAGGATGATTTTTAAATTTTAATGATGAATGGTGATGTGATGATGATGATTCATGCAGAAATACTTTTTATGAAGAAGAAGCTTAATACGAATTTTTAAGAAATTTAAAATATTTTTTTTATAAAAACCACTACAGAGTGCAGTGAAGCTGCAGCAGCACACTCATCAGCAGCATCAGCATCAGCTCAAAAAAAGGAAAGCTGTAGCGTTGTGAGTGAACTATGAGCTATAACGATAATTTTAAAAAAAGCTTTAGTCCTTCTGCTGCTGCTGCTGCTGCAGATTAGAAATAGATTTTTTTTAGCAAAAAAAGGTATGAAAATAAATATGAGTAGGTACAATAAGTTATGAAAATTAAAATCTACCTAATCTGGTTTTGTAAAGTGATGATGATGATGATGACGATAATTGGTGTGAATTATATTAGTACTACGAGAAACCCGTATACTATCACTCACTCACTCCTGTGCAAGCCAGCCACATGACGTGTGAAAATCAATTTGGTAAATTTATAATTGACCTAAGTGTGTGTATGTGTACGTACGAGTGAACGGAGCGGAATTATTTTGGCCCATTGCGCATTGGCCGTTGCTTGATTTAATCTTGAATGGATTTACATTTTATAAACTTAAAAAAAAGCATTTGACATTGACCGGTGATGTGATGACGATGACTGATGCTCGATTTTTCGTAAGTGCTTATCTACACGTACTTTACTTATCATATCATCAATGAAAACACAATTGCTCGCTCTAAATCAGTTTAATTCTGTAAAAGATAAGCGATAACAACAGCGAGCGTTTGCAAAAAGAAACAGTAGCCGCTCATCGCTCCACTATGTATTATTATTTTATTTGTCGATCTTTAAAGTAAAAAATTAACAGCAGAGCAGGCATAATGTGAAAAAAAACTTGAGTGAGAGATTAAAATTAAAACTATGTGGGATGATAATTAAATACTTATCATAATAATTATCTTGTCAGCAACTCCTACTCACTCATACTAATAAACTATTTGATGATGAAGTCAAAATTTGATGACGATGATTAAATTTTACTTTACCCTTCCTCATAATCCATTTGGCTCAAATTTTTAAATCAAATTTAAATCAATGTTGTGTTATTTTTTTGCAATATTTTCGGTTCTCGTTTTCCTCAATTCCTTGAATTGGTCAAGCATAAAATAATATAGTATAAATTACAGAATAAAAAGGACAACCGTTGTTCCGTGTGACCAATCAACGCTACATTTTTTTCTACCAAATTTCTTATTTTAGTTTATCCAGAAGAACAAAATAAAGCAGCAGCATAATCGCTTTGTTTTACCTGTACCTGTAATACGTACGTTACATTTTTGCACAATGCTTAAATTATCTGTTCAGTAAAGTTAAAGTCGGAATGATTGTGTGAGCTGAGCGCCGATTTGTGATGATGGGATGGAAATATAGGATAAAAAATATTATAGCAATAATAAAGCTCTGATAAGATAAAAAAATAAATGAGTTGTGATTCTGATTCTGATGTGATCTTGACTGGTTTTAAGCATTGTGGGTTGAAATGATTAAGCTGACAAATATTTTCTAATTTTCTCTGCTGATTTATATTTTTGCAGCTTTTATTGGTTAAGTATACCTGCTTCTGCTGATAAGATTCTTTTTTGGAATTACTTTCTTATCAGCAGCAGCAGCAGCAGCACACGCTTATTATTATCTACCACAATTCGCAACTTACACAAAACTGCTGATAAATAAAAATATGCTGTTAATGCTGTTGGGTTTATGAATTATGATTATAATTGTGACGGTGATGGTGGTGATAAAAATGAAATGAAGTATGCCTATACGGGAATACAACAGCGACATTCTTTTGATACACGTAATTCAAAAAAAAAATAAATCAGTTAAGGTTAGCAGCGCAGTTAAAGTATTTAGTCCACAAGTTACGTTAGGTTACGTTACGTTGTAATTATACATTACACGACACTCCCTTTTAATTATTCGGATTCGGAGTCGTAGACTGGACATGTTTCTGTTGAGTGTGAAGGTGTGCTGTGGTACTTCGAAAAAAAGTTAAAATTTGACGTCTTAAATTAAATTAAAGAATTTAAATTAGTTTTAAAAGCTGTAGTAATTAGTAATTATTTTCTAAAACTTTAACAGCCTCATTGTGGAAATAAATTGATTTAGTTTTTAGAACTTTATTTGAATTTTGAAACTTTTGCGAATTTTATTTTATGTTTTAAAATTTTTTTGGACGTATTAATGTGCTGCTATAGTTCCCCACAAAAATTTAAGTTACATAATTTCTCTGATAAACCCTGTAAAAACGGATCAAAAGTGATTTGACGGGTGTGGTTTTTTTTAAATCGAAATATTTTTCATCAGTGTTGCTGACGTAAACGGATTAATTATTAAAAATAAGTCATCTACATTGGAACTACACCGGACTAATTTGTAGGACTAAACTATTATGTAAGCTTTCTTTATACTCAAAACATAACATTGATCAAATGATCATCTTCTTCTGTTAAATTTAAAGGTGATGAATAATTTTTTAAGGGATTGCATGATATGATCGTATTGCATTATTACATCCACGGATTTCTGCTACATATCGTAAATAAAAGTCCTTGACTCATATTAATAATGGTTACATAATAAGTAATAGATTTAAAAAATATTTCCCTTTAAACTGTTGCGTTTGCAGCAGCGGTAAGCGGTTTTTTTGGAGGCGACACTATATTTTATGAATACGATTGTTCCTTTTATGGCTCTCGTATAGTTACATATTATTCGCATTATTGGCGGCGCTATAAAAATAAAATGGAATGAAAAAAAATCATCATAATTAAGAGAAGAAGGATAAACTCAGGTGATGATGGTGGTGAGGTGGATGTGGATTGTTGAGGCACTTTCGTGATCATGATGATTCTGAGTCTGTATGCGAGTAGTATGATGATTACGTAGGTTATAATAATATTGTGTTCTGCTCGTATATGTAACTCCTAAATTTTTCGTTGATTATGTTGATGTTGCTGCTGCTCTGCTCTGCTCTGCGCTGTGTCTGTAGCTCATGAAGCTCGAGCCCGTGTTTAATCAAAAAGCCTCCGTTTCCCATTTAACCCTTCTTCGAGTCTAGTTCTTGTAAAAAAATAAGTTTATTTTAAGTAAGTAAGCATTATATAACAACTAACAATTATCAGTGAGCTTCACTATAATCATCTAAATCACACTGCGCATTGCGTAAGTTAGTAATCAAATCGCACTTTACTTCGTTGTACTGATAACAAACAACAGAATTGTGTAATTAGTAATTGTAACAATCCGAGTAATAAAAAACGTGCTACTATAGTGCTACGCTACAACAAGTTGAAGGAAGTAAGTTCAAATTTAAATTTAATTTTAAAAAAAGTTGAAATAAATACATGGTGGGGTTTTCTAGCCATTTTTAAATTGTTGTTAAAAAAATTATGAAATTTACCGTTCTTGAATATTATCTTGAATGATGATTAATGATGATTATATTATGATGAAGTTAGTGGTGATGATGATAAAGACAAATGAATTGAACTGTGTAAAAATTTGAAAATGTGCGACGAGTTGCATTGCCGTTGCAAACTATGCAGTAAAAGATGTGTGTGGTTATGTGTGCCAGTAATGCAAACGAATGCTATGATGATGATGTCTGGTGGTGATTACTGAAGTGAGGTTAGGGAAGAAAAATGTTGCCGTTTTTGGCTCCTTCTTTTTTTTTATCGTCGTAATAATAAAAAACCTTCAACATTTTGTATTCTAAAGCAAAAAGGAAGAAAAATTGTTTTAATGTTACTGTTTTCTACTCGTCTCTTTTTTAATTTGAAAATATTATCACTATTATTATTATTCTCCTGAGCAGCAAATACATGGCTTATTATTTGTAGTATTGTATTACTTATAACATTTCAAATTTTAACCTTGTTTTTTTTGTTGACCTAAGATAAGTTTAAATTTCTTTTTTTTTTAAAAAAAGCTTCATTTCTTTTTAACCCTTATACTTACTTTACAGAGAAAGAAAGAAAAGCATTTGGTTTGGTTTTGGTTAAGCTTCTGTTGAAGAATAAGAAAAGATGAAGACATGAAAATAATAATAATAATCGTAATAAGTTGTTGTTATTTTTTATGTTATGTACTTTTACTGCGTTTTACACAATTTTCAGGTTTCTCTCTCTCTCTTCTCTCCTCGTTCTCTTCCGTAATCTCACTTGACTCGTCTTCCGTTTGCTCTTTTCTTTGTTAGCTAGATTTTTGCCAATATTGTTGTCTTTGTCGTTCGTTACTCTTTAAAAAATATATGGTTTCGTGCTTTGTTTGCCAAGTGACTTCTTCAAATTCGCTAAAAAAGTATTGTGCACGGACTGACTGACAAAATGCCTTCACTTTACTACAAGATATGAAATTATGAAGCCTTTAACTAGCTAATCTCCGTTCCATTTCCATTGCATGTACGTACGTACGTATGTACTATGTATGTAGCTGATCTTCGTGCTAATAAAAAGCAGCTCTCTTTATCATTAGATTAGAATGAATGTGAGCCGGAGAGCAGGAGCAGACCAGACCTTGATTAAAAATTGCAGGGCAATTTAGCTGCTCGCAATCGTAATTCATAGTTTAATGATAAGCTCACTGTTGCTGCTGCTGCTGCTGCTAATGAATGATGATTATGAAAAGGAAGATGGTAAGAACAACAACAACACAAGAAAATCTTCCTTTGTCATCATCATAATCTCCTATTCTCACAAGTCTCGTCATCTCATCTGAAAAAATGTTTTTTTTGTCATTTATTTAAATGACGAGGAGTAGCACAGCTGCAAGCTGCAACTCTATAATATTACGAAACATACATAAAAAGTAAAATGCTTAATAAGAAAACAACAAACAACACAACGCAACGCGCGCAGGTGAAGGGTGTTTCTTATTATGATGAGCAGCAGGAATTAGATTTTTCCTTGTCTTTTTAATAGCGGTTATTTTAGAACAAAGTAGTTCTCTGTAGTTTATACACGCACTGAAAGTTACCGTCTTGTTGTTACCGTCGTAGTTTTAGTAGTGCAGTGCAGTGGTTGTTGGATGTTGTTGTTGTACACGAAGAAGGAAGAAGTTATAATTTTACATTTTGTAATTTAGTCATGTAAGTAAGTAAGTAAATAAGTGAAGAAGGGAGGCCATTTATAATGTACAAAATGTACAAAATGTAATGCCCACCACCACTCAAACTCATTGTAACACGATGTCTTTCTTTCCCCACATCCGGAGAAATGAGACAATAAAATAAAAACTCAACACAAATAATGTATTCGAGGGAGATGCGATTGCAAAGGGCGAAGGGAAAGGAAAGATGTTTTCTTCTCTTCACTTTTTTACATTTACTTACTTACCTTGCTTCGTAGGCTCATGAATAAGAAGGGAAAGTGGATACCTGCTTGGTGGACCTGGTCTGTTCCGGTTAAGATTAGTTTTCTTCTTCTTCTGCTAGTCTTCTGTTTTGTTGTAGTATAGAATTAAGAAGAGAATAAATAGAAAGGAGGAATGCTTGTACGGTTAAACGGCAGGAAATAGAATTTTAGAGAGAAGTACATAAATTTAGCAGTGTGTGGTGTGGTGTAGTAGTGGTAGACTGGAGGTGATGTGATGGAGTTTCTCTAGTCCTAGTCCAAGTCCAGGAGGAGTAGTTTTTGCTAAAAACGGATGATGATGATGATGACAAAAGTAAAAGTAAAAGTGAAGTTAGTTACGTACTCCATTTTAGTTTAGTTTAGTTTAGTTTTTTAAAGGGTCTTCTGATTTTATGACTCTTATTGTCATCACCACAAGAGCAGCAAAACAGTATTACAAAATGAAATGGCAACACAAAACAAACATCCACTCTCGTTTTTAGTACTACTAAAACATAAGCATAAACATAAGCCCGTTGGGAAGTTACGAAGAGAGAGAGAAGATTGTGATTTATGCATTAAATGTACTTTTGTGACTACAAATTTAAGCTTCAGCTATACTTTTACTTTGCCATCGGCGGTACGGCGGTGGTGGTGGTGGCGGCAAAGCAGCAGCATCCAGCCTGACGCTGCTGTGGCTGTACTGATGCGATGTGAGGACGGAGGATGACGGTGTGTAAAATTCAAAGCTCAAATTTACCATTAAATAGAGAGATATTATAAGATAATAGAAAGAGAAAGAGAGATGTGACGGTATTTTGCCATTGTTGTTGTTGGTGGTGTGTGGCGCTGCTGAATTTTTTTTATCCATGCATAATATTACGATGGCTTTTTCCCGTTACTTATGACGAGGGACAACAGAACAAAAAACGCGAAGCGAATGCGATGTGTGATATAAATTCTGTTGTAAATAATTCTGTAAATAAAATGTTGATATGGATATTATGATGCTCATGCTCTCTCTCTCTCTACATTCTGTTTCTGCATGCATGTTATATAATATTTTCCTCTAACATAATATCATATCATAACTCATTCGTCAAAGCATAATAAGCAGAGCAAAGATGATGTGATGTGCGATGATGCTATGGAATGAATGAGCTGAGAGAGAGAGAGAGAGGAAGAAGTCCCTTTTATAAATCCTTCTTTTGGCTCCATTGCCGACACCACCACTACACCACCGCCATAAAATACAGCCAAAATAAGAAGAAGATTATGAATTTTGGTTGGGTATGGTATGGTTTTTGTGGAAGTAGTAGAAGGAATTTAAAACATATTCATTCATGCATATTCATGGACAAGAAATTCTTCTTCTTTTTCCCATTTTCTCTAAGCGAAAGCAACAGCAATCCATTCATTTTACCCAACGACTGACTCCCTGTCTGTGTCCACCAACGGCAACGACAACGACAACGGCAACGGCACCACACTGAAGGACATTTCTTCTCTAGAAGAAGAAAAAGAAGAAGAAGAAACACCAACCAATATATTTATTACATTTATGACTCTTCCACCACCACCACCACCACTTGGTTTTTGGCTTGGCTTGGCTTGCAGGCTTTGCTATACTGCCATCGCCATTTTCATTTTCATATCAGTTTCTTTCTTCAGTGAAGATGACATCTCTCAGCAGTACTGGTGGTGTGGTGGCGGTGGTGGAGGAGGAGGAGCAGCAGCAGCAGGTACCCTGCCTGGGTACTCTCACTGCGGGTAACTTTGTTTCTTGCATATTTATTACGGCGAGGCGATGCGATGCAATGCGATGGGTTCTCCTTCTTCTTGGGGAGCGAAATGAATGTTGTTGAGTTGAATTTAGTTCAGAGAAGGAAGTTTAGTTCTTCTACCACTGCCATCACCACCTTAAACTTAAACTTATAAAACAAAGCCATCATCACCAATTCACCAGTTTTTACCACCACCACCATTTCCTCTTCATCTCGTACATAAAAATATGTCCATGTACATATTATGTCCTTCTTCGTTTTACCATGGAAGGAAATTCTTTTAAAAGAGACAATTTGGCGCAGAGAGAGAGAGAGAGAGACTACATTACGTAATTTTCTTTTCTCTTACTTCCTCCATTCCGTATTATTTGTACAGTAGTACAAGTACATTTATTTTATATGACGGAGAAAGAAAGAGGGTCGAACTGAAAGAACGGAACAAGTAGAACAGAAAAAGAAAAGAAAGGACATTGTCTTGTCTTTTACTACTTGTCTTCTCCTCCTTCTTTCTTCGAATTCCTTATGTCCGTTGCTGCTGCTGCTGTTGTTATTTCAAAAATTCTTATTTTTTCCTTCTTCTTCTTCAAAAACATTCCTTCGCGTATGAAGAACGGAAAAAGGTAAAATTCTCTGCACGTTATTACTTACTTAAAAAGAAGGACTTTGCTTGGCTGCCGTTACATTGCGTTTTGCGTTGTTATTTTTGTTGTTGTTCATTTTCACCATTCATTTCATGAGAGTCTTGAAATAAAAGTATTTCTTCGTTAATATAGCAGCAGCATCGGCAAAGGCGAATGAGGCTTTAAATGTTCGGCTGCTGCTGCGGCTGCTGCTGTTGTTGCTTTTGTAATTCACAACACAACAGCAGCACAGCGGCATAATTTTTTTAAGCCTTTCCACATACAGCTCGCTCGCTCACAAGTAAAAAAATAATACAATAGAATGGGTTTGGTGTAGAGTGAAACTTTGAGACTTCTACTGAATTATTTATTTATTAATATGTTTTTAAAAAGGATCTGCTAAAAAAGAAAGAGAGGCAAAGAAAGACAGAGAGAGAGAGAGAGCAAAAAAAGAAAGTCTTTGCTTCCTATTGTCATTATTTAAATGAAGAAGAAGAAAAGGGAAACGAAGAAGATGAGACGAGACGAGTCGAGAGAAAATTTAAATAGAAGTGCAAATTTTCTGCTGAAGGGGACGGAAGGAAGGATAGCTCTAGATAAGCAAAAATATTCTTAAAATAATATAAACATGGGCAAACTAACAACTTACTTACAAGACTTACTAATTGTTTTGCGCTGCTCTCATGTCAGATATTATATTTTCTGTTATAAAATATAATCAGTAAAGCTTTTTTGATAACAGTTATGGAAGGAAGGCTTTAATTTTCATGGATAAATTAAAAATTCGAAAAGGAGTGTTTAAATAAAAATTATTATTAGGTATACGCATACATTGACTGAAGTGAAGTGGCAAATATATGGCTTCTTTACTTTCGGCTGACAAATCGTGAGCTGAGCGGCTTATCTAATACCTGTCTGAAGATAAACTATAAAAAAATGTTGACTGAATGATGCTGCTGACGATGATGATGATGATAAAGGAATTTTTTTTAAATTCAGTAACAATTTTGTTTTTAATCTTTTTTAGTTTACTTTAAACTCTAAATTATGTTGAGGCTGAATGAGTGTTGTGATTGGAAAGCATGAGCAAATTTTTTTAATGGAATTTTCGCAGAAAAACCATTTCAAGTATGCAAGTACAACAATTCAATGCTTATCCTCCTGCTGATAATTATTAGAATAATCAACATCAACAACGGCAGCAGAACGGCTTTAGCGTTTCAGAAAATCGAGATTAAGATAAACATTTAAAAATTTGAAGGGTTTAAAAAGCTAAAGCTAAAAGTTGCGAAGAGTTTGCGAAAAATTCAATCTTCAACAGTAAAGTAAAGTGAAAAGTAAACATGATTTTTGAATTACAATGTAAATAATAATATGTAAATGTGGAGCATTTTAATGAAATAATTAATATTTATTTACAATTTGGGAAAAAAATATTACCTGAAAAATTCTGTCGGTAGTCGGCAGTAAGTGGAGAATTCTTCTTCTCAAACAGAATCAAATTTTATTATTACAGCCCCTTAAGGGAATACCTGGAGAAGGAATGAGTAGCTATTTACGTATGTATTAATAAATTGAGATTAGATTTTTAGATTTAACCTTGAACTTTTTACCCATCATCATAAATGTCACTGACTCGCTAACTCACTCACTCATACATTTATTCGCTCCACTGACTGCACACTCCATTAAACCAACAGAGAAGAAAGAAAGAAAGAAACGGAACTGTGATGTGACTGTGAGTGAGCTAGCTCCTCCACGTACATACATCATTCTTCTTCATTTTATTCATTTATTTTTTTAGTATTTTGTTTTATTCCCGAAAGAAATGAGATAAATTTATGTATCTTATCTATGTGCATATAATAATTTTTATTTCGATCTACAATAAAAGAGAGAATAATAGATCTAGGAAAAAAACTATATTATCGATCCTTTCCTTTCATTTGCTCTTCCTCCATTTGGTTCAGATTTAGATTTTTTTCCATATTAATAATAATAGCAAAAAAGCTACGGCTGCTGATATCCATCCGAAATTATTTTTGTTATCTCTCTTTAGTATGACCAACGAATAAAACACAGAGGACAGAGAGCAAAGAGAGCGCCAAATATTAATAATGTCTCTCTCTCTCTCTCTCTGTAACCTAAACTAAACTAGAACTAAACTAAAGCAATTCATGCGTAATCTTCTTCTTCTTCGGCTTTTCTCTTCAGTCTCCATTCTCCATTGCAATTTATCGTTCCGCTCATCCGATTCTCATCTGTCTGTCCGGTCTAACCTAGAACCTGCTGCTGCTGCTGCTACTACTACGACCGCTCTGTTCTTGTTTCTCTCCTCCGCTCCGATGCGATGATGATCATAAAACCCTTTAGGTTTTTTTTTGTTTTAGCTTTTATAGAAAAAAAGGAAAATTGTTTTATGTGTGAATGAGTTAGATAGATAGTGAGAATGAGAATAAAAAGCGAAGGGATTCTGAAATTGTCAGGATTTTCCTGCCGTGGCGGCGGCTGCTGCTTCTGTTCGGATCTGGATATAATATCTGGATTTCTCTCTCTCTCTCTCTCTTACTCGTTTTTCCTATGTGAGTGTGAATAAACGTGAATAATATGTATAAAAATATCTTTTTCATGGCGGGATGGCGAAAAAAAAACCTGATGCGATAAATTTCCAATCGGATGACTATATACTAGGACGAAGATAGATTTTACGTAGATTTTATAGAGTAACTTTAGCTTTAGACGTTATTATATTAATATATAATAAATATGATTATTATTATTATTATTATTATCAATAAAATTTACCGCTCTGTCTCTGCCTCTGCATCCCTGGACTCTCTGGACATGAATATAATATTTTTTATACCGATGATGATGATGCTATGCTTCTGCTGCTGATGATGCCGCCTTCTATTTCTAACCTCCTGCCAAAAAAGTCTTCGTCGCCTTTTCCAAAATGTGTGCGTTTTAATAAATAGCAAAATGGAAGAAGCTTCTCTCCTGGCCTGGTCTGGCCTGGCTTTTACGTTAACGTTTTCTTTTACTTTTACTTACGAATTTTTGCGTAAGTAAGAAGTTGTGTAAGTTAATACGGATTTGCGCTGCGCTTTGTAAGTACACAAAACAGCGGATATGATGAGAATGTTGATGATGATGATGTAATCTGATCATTGCTCACTCACATCAAATTTTTGTTATAAAAAAGAAGGCACATAATTATATTTGTATAATAAAAAAGATAAGAATGGAATGGAAAGGGAAAAGAAAAGGATCGAGCATAATAATATTATTTTCATAAGCAAAATTATAGTACAAACGATAACATAACATAACGACAACGGCGGCAGCAGATCCAGTTCCAATCCCAACAACATTTTTTTCTTCATTATTTGTACCTAATCAAACATGAAAAAAACGGGGAAATATTTTTTCCCCTTATGAATATAAATACTTACATAAGAAAAAAATATATCTTATAAAAATATTCCATTACAAAATAAAAACGATCCAATCCTGTTGCTTATTTTATGTATATAAAGTGGAGAGAGAGAAAGAGAGAAAAAACGGGAACGAAAAAAAGATTTTGTAATCGTGTAAGGATAAAAGATGCTGTCGATATCGACGTGGATTGGATGATAGAAAACAAATCCTTTCCTTCTTATTTATCTAAATCGTTTGCTAAATTTAGCGAAATTATATTAATCAATTTTTTTTGCATGCAATGCAAATGCATGTTTTAAAGTAATCAAGTAAATTTTTCTTCTTTTTCAATTCTTTTGACATTTTTTACCGAATCAACAAATGAGTTTTTTTTCTTTCTCCTCGAATGAGATTGAGCAACAAAGATAGGCGAGGCAAAAGCTATTCTCTCTTTAATAAGAAAACATTTTTAGTTAAGAAGAAAGAAAAGCGTAAAAAGGAACTCATTTTATTTTCTAGCTGTTTTGCTATTCCCCTAATTTAAAGAAATTGGAATTGCTCATTCATTCCCCGCTTTAAAATCCCCTGTCTTTTCCTCTCCAAAAAACTGATTTTTTAAAAAAGCAGCCTAGCAGGGCAGAATGCGTACATTTAATGAAAGAATTACTTTTAATGAAAATTGGAAAAGAAAACGAAAAAAAACACATAAGTGGTCGTCCAAGTCCTCCATGTCAATTGCATAGTAAAATATTACATAAGAAATTTCTGACTGATCGAAAAAGAAAAAAAACAGCCGTTACGTCACCGTTATTCGTTTTTTACTTGAAGAAAAAATAATCATGGAGCAGAAGAGAAGAAGAAGAAGAGCCTAACTGTTTTTTATTGATTCTCTCTTCCGATTTATGATGATAGTGAGAGAGTTTAGTTGGCAGTAAAACTCAAAGAAGAAGAAGAAAAATTTTTATGATGGTGGTTTCCGGAAAATGAATGGCTCTACTAGCATAAACACATAATGTACGTTCTTCTAAAAAAAAGAGTTGTGGTGGTGAAAATGGTGAAGATGCTGAGGAAAGGAAGGGTAAGGAAGGATAAAATGTTAAACCAAAAATTATATTCTTTTTTGGTTGTTTGCTGCTGCCTGCTGATTGCCTCATTGTCAGCAGCGGCAGAGCAGAGGCAGAGAAGAAAGTTTTTTT
>JAHZNJ010003080.1:0-30149 GCA_027744475.1 Lepidocyrtus cf. sotoi NNG-2020 | reverse complement strand
CATCTCTCTCTCTCTCTCTTTGGCATTGGCTTTGGCTGCAACTCAAACTCACTCACTCACACTCACTCTTCTCTCCTCATGATTCGATGACTATGACTACGTACGATACGATTCGATGATACGCTTTTCATCCATGCGATGTGCATACTACTTACTTTACAACTACTTACTACGTAATAGGTAGTACGCATTCCTTTCGCAATAAAATATAAAAGCAAAAGCAATCTGAAGAAGTTTCTTTCTTTCAAAAGTGGTTTCAGCACACACACACACACACCAGCAAGAAACATTGCGCATTGAAAAGCAAAAACTTCTTCACAAATAACGTTCTTACCTTCTTGGCCAGCCAGACAGAGAGAGAGATTATTTAAGTGAGCAGAAAGAGAGAGAACCTTTTCGTCGTCTTCTTCTTCTTCTGTCTTCTACTCATTCTCAATTTTTTGATGATTCTTAAGTGAGGAATCAAGCGAGCAAGAGTGTGAGAAACGTTCGTTGCTCTTCCATTCCACTACTAGAGAAGAAACTGTCATTCATAACCGTGGTAAAGCTGTGGTAGTAGAAAGCAATTCATCACTCACACATCTTTTTTTTCTCCTTTCCATTTAAACTTCTTGGGTAGTTTAAATGAGCAATCTGTCTTTAATGAAAAAAAAAATTCTTTGAAAATTTGAAGAAGCAGAAACACTACTTTGTCTAATGAAAAGTGTTTAGAGCAAATATTCTTATAAAATAAATTGTGAATAAGCAGCAGCAGAAGAAGAAGAAGAAAAGAAGTTGGTGGATACAAAAATATTTTAAGTAAAGTGTTGTTGTTGCATTGCAGTTGGTTCTTCCATTAAAGTACTTTTCTTCTACTAATAAGTAAGCTCAGCAAAAGAAAGAGTTGCAGTAGTAGTGGTGGTGTTTTGTTGGTGGCGATCATCATACGAAATAATAATATTAATAATCGTTATCTTCTTCTCGAAAATAAAAAGTGTTTTAAGCAGAAAGCAGCAGCAGTAGTAGTGCATTGCTAAAACTTTGGTTGTTGTTGTTGTTGTTGTTGTGTGAGAAAGCCGATCCCAGGTTTGTGCAGTGAACAATAATAATTTCATCATCATCATCATCATGAACAGAAGGTACTTTTGCTTCCTCTTTGTTTTTTTTTCTTCTATTATTGCATATTTTCATTTCATCCAAATATTTGCACTCTAGAATAGAATAAATAAAAAATAGTACGTACGTACGCATTAGAAGTAGGAGAAAATATTTAGTTGCATTATTTTCTTTTTGTTGCTTCGAGTTTCTATTCACAGCTTCTACTATAACGCAACAAAAAAGGCTTAAAAATTTTTTCTAGAATTAAGAATTCTGATTGAAGAGTGCTGATTAAGCGCATTACAGTGATACAAAATAATGATATTTTCATTGCATTGCGAACACAATTGCAATTTGCAATTGCAGCGCAGCGCTGCTGCCGCTCGCTCGTTGTTGATGATGATGCTGCGTGAGTTTGTTTGCTTTTGTTTTGCTGCTGCGTCTCCTGCTGCTCATACTATGTGCTAGCTAATACTTATCATCATCATCCTCCGTCAATTTTCCCCCATTTCACTGGGGATTTTATTTTTTGATAAACGTCGGAAATGAAAATGTAACTACGCCTATTCTAAATAATAGCTTGCAGGATAAAATATATTTACTACATAGAAAAATACCACTGCATTCTTGGTTTGGTTTGGTTTGGTTGGGTGGAAGATATTTTCACGTTATTTTATTACTGCTTCTACGCAATGCATGCATCATTTTCTCATGTTATTGAAATTACTAAATAAATTACTACCTTTGGCCTTTCATCGTTTATTTTATCAAATGCTTCGTAGGAGCCTGCCCAATACTTAACACTTTTGCTGAAACTTTGTTTGGTTCTACATTAATAAAAAGAGCTGTGAAATGATGTGGCAGCTTTAGTAGATAAATAATTTGTACTATCATATCATCGCATCGCCGCCTTACATAAAGTTTGATATTTTTAACAGGAAGAAAACCCAAAGGTAAACTGTATTAGTTATGTATCTCAATTCAAATATAAACACGTAGCTCGAAGTGAGAAGCACTGACGATTAATATTACAATACAAGAAGACGAACAGGGAGATATGTGTGATGTGATAATGTAATCCCTTTTTTTATTAAGATTTGACCGTCAAAAGATAAATTTTCGTTACATTTTTTACAAACATAGAATTATCATTAATATACATAAAAAAAGTAAAATGCATTTCTGTCACCACGTATTAATTTTTTTACGCTTGCCGTGTTGCCGTGGTTGTTGTTGTCTTGTAGTTTTTTATGAAAGACCGGCAAAGTTGTACTAAAACGAAGCCCATTCATGTCTTGGCTTCTATGAAGAGGATTCCGATTGCATTTATTTATTTATTATTATTGCTTTGCGTTTTGCTCCTGTTCTACTATTCTTCTTCGTTGTTCTTGTCGGCGATCACAAAATTGTTGTAATGCCAGCAACGCAACGTGGCTAGTGAGAGGAGTGAGAGCAATGCAGTGTAGTGCAGGGAGTGTGAGTTGAAGGCCGACTCATAATGATTTATTTGTAGCGTATAATCTTCTATTAATATCTGGAACTATTTAAGTGAAAGGGCCTAAAAATATAATTATAATGGGCCCAAAAAAAGTCCGTATAAGTCATTGCTTGGCAGCCCTGAGGCATCCTCCAACCAAACTATGAGGGAGCTACTAGCATAGCGCAGCGGCAGAGTGAATGAGGAAGGCATACTGTAAAACTAATATGAGTAGGCTGAAGAAATGGAAAGTGAGGGCAGAACCTCTCTCACTCACTCTCGAAAGAATCTTTGTTGTTTTGAGAAGATAAGAAGAGGAGAGTGTATTTGATGCTGCTGGGAGAGATGCATTTTGTATTCTGCAATATTTTACATACAAAAGAAGAATGCCTCTTCCTTCATTCTTCGTCTAATTCCTTTGCCTTTGCATCAATCATCGTAAAACTCACTCTTTAACAATAAAAATAAAAATAATGCGTAATAGCGTCATGAAGCACGGAGCTTGCCAGCAGTAAAAACGTAACAAAACAGCAATGCGAACGCTGTAGCATTAGAAGTGCAGTGTTGGTGGTGGAGATTCTATCTATTTTTTGTAGACAGATAGAGAGAGAGAGAGAGAGAGAGCTTAAAAGGAATTTTACGACAATGCTCAATGATCAAATTTTACATTCTTTTCAGAATATTTAGAGAAAAAAAGTGAAGTGTAAGGATATTATTATTATTATCATTAAAAGTTGCTGTAATTTTAATACTTCAATGGCTGTTGCTTTGCGTTGCAAGTCTTTTTTAAGCTTTAGAGTCTAATCATCGCCGTTGTCGTCGCCATTATTAGCAGGAGCGACTGACGACATTTACTTCTTGAACTACTTTGGGACATACATAATAATAGGATTGTCCATATTTATAAGAAGTAGATACATAATATTGTTAAAAATAAAACTAATCCTCGCTGAAGGCTTCTGGATATTATAAAGACGGATGCTTCTCTGCTCTTCTTATCTTTAGGCTAATTTTCCACTCTTATCATCATCTGAAGCAATTCTCAGTCGCACAATATTATTCAAGGATATTTATTATACATGGCTTAACCACAATGAACTGATGATAATATTAATATTGTGCTTCTTGGGTTAAATTTTTCTTTTTCTCTGAGTTTCGCTCTTGTACTACGCAATCACGTAAGGCAGTGGTTGGTTGGGTTTGTCGCTATGTTATTATGTAGTATCGATGTATGTTATCGCATCGTTATTGTTTTCTTTTTCCTGCTTAAGCATGAGATTTTTTTAGCGCATTCTTGTTCCTCAAGCTTAAAAGCTGATATTTGATATAAGTGGAAAAATACGTTGCTTAGCTCCAACACACTGGGCTCGCCACAGCAGAATGTCATAAAAATAAATGAAAGACTGTTGCAAACGTTTAACTAGTTTTCGAAACTTTCAGCGATATTTTGTGCACTGATTGGGATTAATGGTGAAGTGATGATGATAAATGATGATATTGATGAGGCATAATGAGTTGAATTGATAATTAATTACACCTAAAGATAAATTATCACACGATAGCGTTTTAGACAAGCCATTAATGAGAGCTAATTAGATCTATGACCATTGACTTATTCTTATTGTTTCAGGATTACCAAGCCACCAGGTGGTGAGGCAAGTGACATCTTCTCTAATTCTCCAACAACAACGCCACCATCCACCCCGAGGAAGGTGAAAAACTATTTGGCTTCCACCATCTTCTCTGAGGAACGTAACGGGCCAACTCCGAAAGCCCGTCAAGGACGCGCTGAGGGTGACTCTTTCAATCGTCTCTTCGGGGCCGGAGGAAAGGATGCTTCTGATGGAGGGAGCCCAGTTCGTGTAAGGAACTACCAGAAAAGCAACATCATGAGCAACGAGACCACTGAATTGAATGGCAAGGCTTACACTAACGGCGGTGGAGCTAAAAACGGACATGCTTCCCCTGGTCACGGATCTGACTCTGGAATGGGATCTGGTTCCGTTACTCCGAATGGAAGCTCTGGTGGAAGCACTAATGGGGACGCTGAGCCTAGAACTAGTAACTCATCTACATAAAACTTTAGATAAATCCTCATTTATTTTTACATCTTCTCACTATATTTCGTCGTTCCTAACTTGATTTCATTTTACTTTCAGACGGACATAACAATGGACACTCCAATGGACATGGTAATGGTAATGGCCATATCGAGCATGGAACCCCAAGTCGTCGTAACCCACCAGGCGGTTTCTCCAGCATTGGAAACATTTTCTCCCCTTAACTCACATCAGTCTCCTCTCACTGAGGAAGGCCATAGGCCAAGGAAGGAAGAGAGGAAAATCGAAATCGGCTGAAAACATAATAATACGGATACGAACATAAAATAAATGAAAATTAAAATGAAATTGTGACAACTTTTAAATAAACCATAAATACCAATTCCTGCATAATTTTGTAAACCTTTAAGGAAGTGAGGTGTATGTAGTATGAGTATTGAGTATCCTATTTAAAAACTTAGTAGTAATTTAGAAGTGGAGATGTAAAAACTTGCTTGATAAAAAGAAGCAAATACAGCAAAAATGAAGATCGTTGCGTTGTTGTCGCGTCCTCCTTTCCACTATATAATATTCACATTATATTATTATTTATACTTTTTTATTCCATGTATGAAAACTACAGCGTTTCTTAGTGAAATTACATATAGAAAAAACTTTACAATTCTCTTAAGTATTCATTTGTCACACACAAACAAAAATATTTTAAAAAACTGACTTCGTTTTAAAAGAAAAAACTGAAAAAAATTTGTAATTTAACAAAATCACTTATTCCAAAAAAAAACTTTAAAATAGTAGAAATCAAATCAAATACAAAAACCACAGGAAAAAAACTTTTACAAGACTTCATTGAAGACTGTAAGTAACGAGTTTGTTGAACACAAACTTAATCACACAAAATTATAAAAGAACAAAAAAAAAATAAATAAAATAAACAGTTTCCAAAAAAAAATCGTGTGCGACTCCAATTCTGTCCTCTTAAAGTGGCTATACGAAAATTCTAAAGACTTTATTAAATTGCCTCATATTATGTAAGTACTACGTACGGAAGTAATAATTTAAAAACAGGTCCATCCAATAATAAAATATAAAAGTAAAATGAATGTGAGAAATCAAAGAAAAAATCCAGTGTTTTCTACCGTTTTCTACTTTTTAATTACAATTGTATTATTGTCGTTGTACTAATGTAGTGTGTAGTAGATTGAAGATGGGAGCTGCGTAGATGAATAGGATTTCTATATCCGCTCTTTTTATTACTAAAAATGATGAAAGCAATTCTACCTAGTAAGAAGGTGTGAAGTGAACTATTATTATTATATTATTATTATGATGATAAGTTTCCTTTCCATGATTTTTCCCCATTGTATTATAATTCTGACACTGTTACACTGTAATAGCAGTACTTATTATAAAGTTTTAAAAAGAAAGACGGTGAGACAGAAAGTTATAGAAGGAGGGTGGAGTGCGTAGACAGATTATAGATGTTTAATTAAGGGTAGGAAAGTTGATGTTGATGAAAAGAATTAGAATTAGTTTAGTAGGAGTTTAGAAGGGCGAGCAACTTTTGTGGAAAATGTTACTCTTACTTGATAAAATAAAAAAAATAGAGCGAAAGGATTGTCAATGTATTGCCTTGTGTCGTCGTTGCTTCAGTAAAAGATGGTGAAAAAAACTGCATAAACAGTAAATAATATAATAATAATAATAATTAATTAATTATACCTTATTTACTTTTAAATACTTTTACTTTTAATTTAAAACGAAAAGCAAAATTTATTCTACGTGTATTATTGTATAATTAATTGAGCCTATACTGCTTAGTACGACTGAGTCTGTGAAGCTTACAATGTGAAATGTGTCCGCTGTTGTGTAGTTTCTGGTAATGTATGTTTTATTGCCTGGCATCTTATGAATAAATCGGTGCTTTTAAAAAATTCGGAGAAAATAATAATCATTAATAACAACCACGTCCTTATTTCATCCAATAAAATCTATAGTTAACGCATATTATTATTATCCACATCCATAGATCAATCAACCTTTTTGTCGTGCATCTTTCCAAAAACATAATAATTTTTTTTCAACTTAATCACCGAATATTATAAATACAAAAATAACTGAAGCATGATGAAATTGATTATCAATTAACTTGTCAAATATTACACTGTCAAACAAGAAAAGAAAAGCTTGAGCTCGGAAGCCATGTACATAATATGTTATTTTAATTATTTTACTATTTACTAATCATCAAGGACTATAGTTCCACCTGTGAGCGACTTTCGTTGATCATCCAAATCCATTTTAATACAAATCATCATAAATATGCATCAGTTTTTATGCAGCTGCAATAACATATTTTCTTACTTAAATTACAATTTCCATGGTTGCATAATTCATCTGTTTTGAAAATAGTAAAAATTAATTTGACTTACACAAAAAAATCGGATGCTGGCTTTAGGCGATTTTATTGGGGTGGTGATGATAGAGATCATGATTGGAATACGCATGCCCGTATTTGACAATGGCACCCACATACGCTTGCTTCCATCATCATCTGTGCACCTGTAACTTTTCTCTCGGTTTCCTGTCAAGGGGTTCACTCACCTTGTTTTCTCCCCGGTCGCCATGGAGCTTTTTTTTATGAAAGAGGCCTAGCTGGATGACTGACTACTTTACTTATGTTATGGACAGAGCCTGTGCGTGTTGTGGGGCTGCTAATAATGTTATGTTGGTGGGTGCTCTGCTAGTATTTGTATTGCGATTTGCGATGCATCGTATGATTTAAAGTTATTTGTAGTCAGCAATTCAGGGTATCTATCAGTCAGTCTATGTAGTAAGTAAATTGCGTTTGCTCTGACACAGGTTGGCTCCTTGGCTTCGTCTTCGTTGTCATGGGACATTTATTGTTGTGATGTGGCAACAAATAGTAAGAGGGAACTCTCGCTCTCTCTGGATCATCATTTGTCCAGGCAGGCTATTGCCAGGGAAAGCATGACGACGATACTACTACAACAGCCTGCAAGAGCTACAACAACAACATGTCCCTTTTAACGTTGTTATTTCCTAATCCTTCTTATCCTCTATCTGCCTTCTTCATAGGAAATCATTAGCTTACATTACATATTATTATTGTATTACATTTATTCTATTATTTGGAAAGACAGGAAGGAGAAAAGCAGAAAAGAAAAGTACTCTACGGAGTGAGTACTCCGTATTTTGTAAAGATTTTATCGCGATCATCGCTACAACTCTTCCCGATATAATTATTCTGTTTTTACTCTTTCTCTCTCTAATATCCCACTAATCTGATTTTATAGGAGGATCTGAATTGTATCCTTTCAGAGAACAATATCGCTTCTTCACTAAAGCTGGCTTATAAATTCATCCCTTCTTCTTCTATTGATTTTTGTGACTGACTCCATCGTTATTAAGACCAGTGGTTAAAAGGGCGTTCGTTCGATGAAAAGCCTACTACATTACATAAATTACTTGTGCAAATGTCTGTAAAGTAAATGCATCTTTTCGTAATAGCATATAACAAATCGTAAAAAATCCTCTTCTACACTTCCTCTCTCTCCCTCTTTCCTTTTTTTTGCTTTGAATTCAGTGACATGAATAGTAATATCCTATCCTCAACTATGACTGATGTGAGGTTGGTCCACTTAAATTAAAAGCGGTTGACCACAGTCAGTCCATCGTTATCACTCTAGAAATAAAAAATAATGATTATTAGTCACAAGTCCCAACTTGTCCTGCTCTGACTTATAATTAAGCAGTACATTCATTTTCGCACTACCACTAATCGGTGCAAAGAGAGTGCAAAATTGTGATTTTTGGTATTGTGTTTTTATTGATGTTGAATACAGTGTGAAGTGGAAACCCTTTTTTTAAAATATGTAATTGCCGAACAGCCTCGAAAACGTTTCAAAAAATTTAAACTGGAAGTTCCATTATATTCAGCCATAGAGTGGTGCAAACGTACTTAAATAAAAAATTGTTTTGGATGGATATTAAATATGATTGATTTTTATCTGATTTGTATCTGATGATGTCGAATGTCGGTGATGTCGATGAAGTATTTCAAAGTTGTAATTGTGCTTCCTTTGACATTGTTGTTGAAGAAAAAATAATATTCAATCGGAGCAAGTTTTAATCAACGAATTAACACGACCTTTGGCCTAGCATCAATCAAAATAAATAAAACGTTTTATAGTTTCCATTCTGCTTAAAGTTGAAAAATGCTGCTTGAGTAGAGTGCTAACGTACAAAGTAAGTGAAATTACTGTTTATCTGTACTGTAGGAAAAAAATAACCAAAAATAATTTGCAGTTTTGTGTAAAGTCCAAAAATATTTTGTTATTATTTAAGTGTTTACCTATATGTGAAAAGGGTTTTACAAGGTTTCAAAAGACCAAAAGAATTAGTGCAGAAACAAAGTATAATGACATGAATTAATCCTTTTTCTGCGAGCATTTACGTAAAATGCAAAATGTGAAAAGACACGAGAGATGATGATCCTCTCTGTCTCTCACAGTTGCCCTCAAGGATAAATGATTCCCTTTACATTATGCTTTGCTTTTCTGCCTTTTACCTAAACTGCTGCTACTACTATTCTTGTGATGATGTGATACGCTAAAAATCTTTCATGGGATTGTTTTTTGTCGAGCTAACAATACTGCAGGAAATCAAAGCGACGCCATACCAACACACCACATATCTATTTGTCTTACATATATTATCTCCTTTCAAGAAGTTTATATGAACAGTGAAAACAAAAGATACATTTAGCATTGTCCGTTATAAGTTATATGTATCTGTTTGAAATAGGTCGTAACTAACAGGCATCTTTAATTTATTTTTCGAAGCTCTGCAAGGGTTCCTTTTAAAATTACGACAACAGAAATTATAATAGAAAGAAACAGCAGTTGGTGTTGTAGTTAGAGTGGCGTCAAGAAATGTCACATATGTAATTCTGCATTTCTGTAAATCTGTAAAAAAACAGTAGCACTTACGTAAACATGCCAGTCATTACCAGAAACGGTAACTAAATGCCTATTAAATTAAGTATAAAAACGACTTCTTTTTGATGGTATGTGTGCGCTATTCAAGCCTCTCCCGCAATAATAGTAATTATGTAGTTCACGCCCAAATATTTACATATTCGTGACGAAGAAGGGAATATTATTGTAAGTTGGTAATTATTATCTATAAAACCTTTATGATAGGTTTTGTTACCAGAGAGGGTTTAATTTTGATTACATCTACGCAAAGGTGCCCATCAACAACTCACACTGCACCACATCATCGACATTAACAACGCCCTAATTAGCGTGTGCAACTGTAACCAGACTAATAATAATAATCATTAAAATTAGAGACAAATGCTCAAAAAATGTTTGCCATAAATTAACGTATAGATCACGAAATATGTTTATTTTCTTAAATGATATAATAATTTTTGCTAAAAAGTAAGCTAAATTTTTCCCATCATATATATCATGAATCATATCGTCTCGCACATCACCTCCCCTTCTAACATGTTGTTCAACATCTGATAAGGAAATAATACAACAAAAATGAATTATTTTGCGTAAAAAATTATAAACGATTTCATTTCGATTCCCTTTTTTCAATACAACAGTTTTTTAACAAAGAAATAAAGTACAACAATTGCATCGCTGATTCAGAAAGTAGCAGATTTATAATTTTTAATGTTTTTATTATTATTTTTGCAATAGTATTAAAGTAAGTAAGTATTAAATTTAATATTATGGAAGATGATGAAGGAGTAGTGGATCTATTATAATGATTTGCAATTTATTTCTTTTTTTTTCAAATTGTGCAATGTATTACAAAACGAAAGTTGGAGTTATTACCGCGTAACTTTCAAAATAGAAATTTGTGTTGTCAGCTCAGCAGCAGTTCAGAAAGTAGTATGTAACAGTTGAAACCAATTCTCAACTCTTTTTTGGTGGTAATTCGCAATTATTATAAAAGATCTTTCTGTTCTGTAAGGGATGGTCAATTTTTAAGGGTGCTGTTGCTGCTAGCGAGCATTTATTTATATTACTTTATAGTATGAGATTTTATTAGTTTTGGAAGTGTGAAGTGAAGATGCTGCTCATCAATAACAAAAACCTCAGCATTTCCCTCTAAATGATGCTGTTGAGATGTGATATCGGCAAACAAAGCTGCTGTAAAAGTGAGATGAGAAAAGGATGAAGAATGAAAAGCTAGAGACATATTGGTAGGGTGGTGCTATGGTGGTGCTCCTGGTGCATGCATGGAAGATTGCATATTTTATTTTATTGCTAGTCATCCAAGCAAGTAAAACCGTAGGAAGCCTTTTTTTGCATGCATGCCTGCAGAAAACTAAAATACCATGAAAAATACTATTCCTTCCTTTGTAGTTTTTCTACAATTTATAATGCTAAACTTAATAAGGCTTCTAAATGATATAAAAGAAATTGTTAGCACACTGGTGACTGGTGGCCGAGTTGACAAAACGCAGCAACTTAACAGTCATAAAATTCAATATTCAAAATCATAAAATTCGCATTCTATTTTAGTCATTCGAATCGCTTTCCTCAAATATCAGTCTCTTAACACTTAAAAGTAAGGTTTAAAAAAATAATTAAAGCCTATTATTTATTACGAGAAACTATGAAATATCATTTCAGCGTTATTATCATCATATCAATCAGGGATTTAGGTAGAATGAATTCTCAACTACAAAAATAATTTAGGAATGAAATCTCGACGGATCGCTGCAAATAATGAAAAAGTAATTTATTACTAACTATAGTTTAAAATAAAGATTGAATTGGTGATTGAATGCTGAAGAAAATACCGCAAAAAATTAAACTTTCCTTCTCATCTGCAAATTATTTATTTTTCATGCCAAAAACTTTTACGATTATCAAAGATTTATAGAAGGATTAGTAGCGAGTTTCTTGTGAATAAGGATAGAAATTAAAATAATAAAGGAGTTAATGCAGCACACTCTCCGTTTTAATTAAGTAATTTATTACAACTTATTTTAAATTTCAGCTCTGCGTTATCTCTACAACAACAACAACGGTGCAGCAATTCCTTGCAGCTCGGGAAAGAGAAACTCTACATTCTTTCAAATTACTACAGAGATGTAGAAGGAGACCGCTTTTCTTTATACGATTACGAGACTTATTTTTGAAACTGCAGGATATTATTTGGAACATTGCATTTATAGCAAAGTAATTAACTAAGCTTGGAAATCAGCCGCCGTCAGCTATACAAGATGGACTGGGCGTATAACACAACTACAGGGTATGAATTAACCAAATCACAAATTTATGCGGCGTAAAAGTTGCATTTTTAGCGGTAATATTAATACAAAAATACCTAAGTGAAAAAAAAGCAATTTACTTTTTTTTTCAAAAAATTTCCTTTCAAAAATTATTTAGTACAATCAGCAATTCACTGTGCATTGCAATCAAATTTAAATAATTGGAAGCAGGAGCATGTAGCAGGCCTGAAATAAATGTTATAATAACTTAACAACCATGATAAGCTTTTTTTCTTCAGAAACCGTAATAAGCGAAAGCTACAAATACGTACATTCGTACATACGTAGAGCTTTACAAGCGCGCCTAGTATTCCTTGAGCATTGCCATTTTTTATTGATTAAATTATGAAAATGAATGGCTTTTGAGATAATAAAAGGCAAACAAAGATTTGAAGAAAATGGAAAATGAAAATGCAAGAACACGTATAGTATATGTGATGGATGATGTTGATGTGCATACAATATTATAAGACTACTTACTACATGTCTATGCTTTGCCCACATATTATACCAATTCATTGCGAAATCGCAGATAACAATAGCTCGTAATTTGCAATATATGAAAAGTAAAGCGGCAGAGAAAATTTATGCGTTTTATGGTATTTAAGAAAAAATATGTTATGATTAGAAGGAACGACGAAGGAAGATGAGGAATTTTCCTCTCTCTCTCTCTCTCTCTAAGAATGGATGAGTAAGCTTCGTACCCTTCAGTCTGTATTTGTTTCTTCACTAACTTCAAAACGCATTTTCAAATTTTCAAATAGCGTCTCTTCCGTCCAATCCTCATTTTTGTAAAAAAAAATTTTTTTTTCGCAGACCATATTCAGTGCAGTATGCAGTAGTGTAGAGGCATGAATGTGTAGCAGGCGGATCTATGAAATAGTGCAGACTAAAAAAGATGATGAATCTCTGCAGCTACCTTTTCTTCTTCTTCTTCTGCATTATCTGCTCTAGTTAGCTTCAGTTGTAAATGATGATGATGGAGATAATGTTTGCTTTCAGTCAAAGGATTCTCCCTTGAGAACAGGGTCGATATGGCCGGGTGCACTTGGTGGCCAGTGAGAGGTTTATCATCATCATCATCATCATCAGCAAAGAGATGAGCCTTCTTCCCTCCTCTTCTCTTTTATCTATTCACTCACATTCACACTACTACTACATACTTCTTTTTCGCATCTATTTTAAAAACATTTTTTGAACAAAGAGCGAAAATAGGCACAGAATGGATCTAATAAGACGCACAATTATAATACTATATAATATGTACATACTTACAGCTTTTAGTATTTATATGAAGAAAATTAATTTAAGCATTTATTTTGCACATCCGTCGAAAGGGGAAAAATACATTTTCAGTGCAAAAATCTGGATTGTTTGCTAAAAAAAGGTTTTATTTTTTTTAAAAGAGTCAACGGATTTTTGACTCCGAGTCACAGTCGCAACTCCGTCGCCTTTTGTCATAGAATTTTGGTAAAGACTTGGCTACGACGGCGTCGCGTCGGAAGCTCATACTTAACAGGAGGGGTAGAAAAAGAAGAAGAAGAAGAAGAAGAAGAGGAGGAGGAGGATGAGGGAGGGAGAAGGACATGCAAGATTAATCTGGCTTTTCTTATCATTCTCGTCATCACTTCAACAACGATTATTATTATTATTACTATATTACTATTAGTGGAGGTGAGCGCGAGCACTGTAACACAGACATAACCATGATGAATGTTGTTTTTTGGTAGAAGTGCACCGTCCTTATCATCTTAATATGAAACAGTAAAGTAATGAGGCAATAAAGACTTTCTCTTTGTTCAACTCCTCCTCCTCCTCCCAAAAAAAACTCCACATAATATTCCGCACGGTGTGTAGAGTGGTCATCATCACCATCATCATCATCTTCATCATCAAGCTCATTTCTACGCTGATGTTTTACAAAACTCTTCTTCTTTAAGTTTTGGGGCATTTTGTTTTGTTTCAAACTTATTCTTTTTTAGTTGTTGGTTGACGTGAAAACCATTGTTTGGTGTCCCTAAGTTTCTCTTTCGAGGAGTAGTAAGTAAGTCCTCCACAGGTTTTTTTCTACTTCTTCTTCTTCTTCTTCTTCTTGGTTTCTCGGGTAAGCAAAGAGATGCTCATGGAATCAGAACAATAACAATCCTTCTTGGCAGTTGTGTGTAACTTGAGTGTTTGGTGCTCTATTGTTTATTCCTTGTTTTACACAACTTTACCAGCAATCCATGGAAAAGGAAAGGAAAAGCTAAAAAAAAGTTTTGTGGTGGTGGTGGTGGTGATTTAAACACGACTTTTTTAGTTCAGAAGTTTTAATCAAGAAATAAATTAGAAAAATGAAATATTTGTTAAGCTGGTGTGATTTATGTTGCTAGAGAAGTTGGGTTGCAGTTTCGTGAAAATTCCATTGGGAAGAAATGCCTAGGTAAATGTTTAAAAGGGAAACAAAAACAAAATGCTTAAGAGTAACATCTCGTGGGATTCTGCATTTTCATTATTATTCTGCTGATTCCTTATGTGTTGTGTTGTGTACATCACAACATTTTTATGTTATTATGAAGTTGTATGATATGAAAGGCAAATGAATGAAACGATCTCTATTCTTAGGATGACTTCCGGGGTAGCAGAAGACTCAGTTGCCACAGTTCCGGTGCCTATAGCTCGCAAAATGAAACTGGATCAGCAAGTAAGATTGCAAAATATGAATGAAATAATAGTAAATGGTTGTGATGTGAAATGAATGCTTTGCAAGCAGCGCTGAAGCAGCAGCGGTCAACTTTAATTAATTTCTCTATTGATGATTCGAACAGAAACAATTGATAGAGAGTCGTCAGAAGCAGAAAAGGCGTCAAAGTGGAATGCCTCATGCTTCGGATGCCCGGGAGTCATCGGCAACTGGTGGTGGTGGTGGTGGTGTTGGGGGGAGAGTGAACAGCGCTGCCAGCGGAGCTGGCTCCGGGGTCAGACGTCAACTCCGAAGTCAAATATCAACACCAGGAAGTAATACTACAACGAATAATACTAGCAACAACACAATAGATAATGGTTCAGGTATCTGAAATTGCACCCGTGCAATTCTACTACCTCCCACACAACACAAACAAAAAAAACCACACACTGAAAGGAAATTTCTAATTAATTAATTAAATAATGACAAATCTAATAGGTCACAAGTCATCACCTGCAACATCTCCCGTGAAGGACAATTCCGTAGAACTGTTGAGTAGCAGTAGTAGTAGCAGTAGCAAACACCACCACCTCAACAACAAGTCCAGCTCCGTATTAAAACTTGAAGATGGGATCGAGGTTTTGGAACTAGACGAAGGACAACCTTCACACAAAAGGACAACAGATGGGAAAATGAAAGGTAAACAAACAGACAAAACAAACTCAGCTTGTTTTATTGTTACTTTTACAAGCGAGAAAAGTCCTGGGCAAACAATCCACCTTAGCAATTACTCAAGGATTACAATAATATCTTGATCATATTCCATTATCATTTGTGTGCTAAAATGAACGTAACTGTAGGGATTACTGCAATGCTAACAAAGTTACCTCTGCTGATCCTCAATCCATCTCTCAATAGCTACGTCCTTCCGCCTCTCTCAGATTTCGTCAATAGATAGATAGATACCCAACTAATTACCTTTTCCTTTTCAACTTTCATGTTTCCTGCTAATAATGCATGTCAACTAGTCAACTTCAAGTTTTAAATCCCGTTGGAATCACGAGATAAGTAGTAAGTGTGTTGGCAGTGTAGAGTGGCACACGTAATAATTTATAATAGCTCTGTCTGTCATCGAGTGGTAAAACTGAGCCATCATGGAATTGATGATTGTTCCGCTCCTGAAGGCATACACACACATATTATCATACGTTGTATTCCTCTAGTCTCTTCGTCTCTTCTATTTCTCCTACTGGAAACATTTCTTCTCATTTTCCACTTTTGGAAAGCACTCACGTGCTAGCAAAGCAGATGTGGGTTGCTCATTCCTCAAAAGAAAAAAGAAAAAAACCAGTGGGAATATAGATATAAAAACCATTTCTACATTTCATCTCATTTTCAGTTCGTTCGAACTAGAGTAAGTAGGAAGGACTAAGGATGATGATCTACATTATTAATGTCAGGAAGTTTCCTTCAGGGAATATCACGACGACGAGTATGACTTTTATGATTGTCTTTGACGTTCATGGCCAAAACGTTAGCCACTCCGTGAGCACGTCAGATTAGATTAATAATGAAAACATCTACGATTCGTTCGTACATTATAAAACTAAATTTAGGCTTTTTGAAGAAAGCTTTTATGGAATACAGTCTAATGCAGCACCTGTAATATTGAAGAGTGGCTATGGTGGTGGCGTTCTCTACCTACTGCCATGCAACAACAACGCAACGCTTGCTAATAAATTAAAACCCAAATAGGGAAGGAAACTTCAGGTGGTAGTGGTAGTGGTGGTGAGATTTCACCTACTCCTTTCCGTTTGAAAGCTCAGTGGAATGCGAATTTTGTGGATTTCCTTCCTATCTAAAGTTTCGTTTACTTATGGAACCCACTACTACCACTACGCAATGATGCAATGGGCGTGTAAGTAATAATAATGCAAGTATAAGGAAGTTGGATTCGAAGGAATCCATAATCAAAGGGTCCATGGAAAAGTAAGAGGAGAGAGAGAGAGAGAGAGAGATGACATGAGCGATTTTAGTTTAGTGAATCTGAGTTGCTGGTGGGTGGAAGAAGTGAAAATGGAATGAGGATGGTTTGGTGAATAGGGAAAAAAATTCTTGGAATTGGACTCTACCAAACACAGCCACACAATAAATCGCACACAACTCTTCTTCTACTTGTTCTATATGGAACATATCTGATCTGATGGAGCGAATAGGACATTGACAATAGATAAAGTGACTGCGTAAACATATCCCTCCGAAACCGGAGGAGTATATTCTTATCTGCTGCTACTGCTTCTCCCCTGTATTACAATTATTATTATTATTATTATTATAAATAATGCGTCTCTCCCCCTCTCTTCTCTACTCTCGCAGGAGAGGAGAAGAAAAGGTTAATAATAGTGAATGGAGGAGGGGAGTGAGGAAGTTGCTTGCTTCGGCTTCAACTATTTTCTTTGCTCTACCTTTCGTCGTTACTTTTCAACATTCACACTGCCATAAATAAAACTTGCTAGTTTTTTTTTCGAAGATCATTTCGATTTCTTCGCAGAGCTATACCAATATCTGTAAGGTAGTACGTACGCAATTGGTGAAGCCAGGTGAAATTTCAATTTTCCATTGGAATTCTTGAGTAGGTGGAGTAATAGTAATAATAGCAGTAGCAGTAGTAGAGTAGAAGTAGAAGGTTTGGAGCGTGGAAGAATGTAATGGTGGGAGAGAATCTTTGCACGTACACATTTAGTAGTAGTACATGAAAAACGGAAATAATTTTCAGACCCGATTCCTGAAAGACTTGATGAAATTGGCGTCTCTCTCTTTCTTTCTAAAACGTAATCATTTGAGAATATGAAATTGCGAGAAAATGCCGTCATGTAAGTAGGCGTAGGTAGCCTTGATATTGCTTGTTGATATATTAAGATGGGAGAAGTGTCGACAAGAGCGCTCATTCCTTTTCTTATTAAGTAAGTAAGTACTTGTCTGAAGCAAAAGCGTCGTTGTCACTGTATTCCACTTACCCTGCAGCAACAGCAGCGTCTTCTAATAAACTCATATACACATACCTACATCTCAGTCATTTCATTTCCTTCGTCGTCGTATTATTTTCATTCTAATCCGTGATAGAATGTAAGTGATGCGAAGGAGCAGGAGAATAGCAAGTCTTACAGAAATAGTTTGCCAGGTTCTATTGGAACCTCTTCTCAATGAATCCAAGACAATAATCAAAATCACATCTCTTGTGCCTACCTCCTTCTATCCATGCAACTTAACCTTTCTTACTTTATTCGCTCGCTTGCTCTATCTCTCTCTCCCTCCTCTCTATCTCGTTTTCCAAGTTACATCTATTTCCAAGGAAAGAAAGTAAAAAAAGTCAGGGAAACAGAGTAAGTCCATTTATATCGTTCACACGGTACGAGAAACAAAAAAAAAGATTTTACAGACTCTGTTACGTTTCTTTGCAATTACTTTTTGCTTTTTGCTGGCTCTACCTATCTAAACAAAAAAGCAAAGAAATACGGAAAAAGGTAGGTAGTATAGTGGGAAAGTTTTTTTTAGCTAGAGCAAGACGATTTAACGAACGAGAGAGAAAGGAAAAGAGGAAGAGAGAGAAATGGAAAGAATGGAAGAAAGGGTCTCTGGTGCCAGTTTGGGCGATGGTGCCAAGAAGATGAGGATACAAAAACTGAATGTATATGTCTCAATGCCAGCATATATCTTCCGGATGGGTATATAAAAGGGAATAATTCTTTTTTTTCTCTTTCATATTTTTTTACTTTTACTCTTTTGTATAGAAAATCATACTTTTGTAACAATGCTTAAGTTTTGTTGAGATGAAGAAAAGGAGCAGAACGAAAAGATTAAGTGGCAAGCCACATACACAGCAAAGTAGTTTTCTTTCGTCTTCTTCGTCATTAGCACATCATAGTAAGTGGTACACAGAGGAGCTGAAAATAATGGAAAGTAAGTAAGTAGTAGGAGTATTAAAGACGGTGTAAAAGCAGGAAGGAAGAAATCAATGAAGAATAATGATATGGTTTGATCGTGACCGTTTCTTAAAACGGCAAAAAATAAATGCAAAGGCTCTATCAAGTGCATCTGTTTTTTGTGGGAAAAAAATGGCTTTTAAAACTTTCTGTCTAAACATACTTCTCTAAATATGAGACTGAGAGACAGATAGACAGAAAACCCTTCTATCCAACAGAAGCAGCAGCAGCATAGCAGTTCACTCACTCACTCTAACTAACAAACAAACAGCTATAAATTTACTTCATTGCATTTCACATTCTTCTTCCCCCTCAACTGGGGACTACTAACTCTTTCTAAAAGTCTGATGGACATGAAGTAAGTAGAAAGTAAGTAGCATGTAGCATCGTGCTGCTTTTTTCTTTACATCTGTCCTGCATTACCCCATTCTCTTTCCCATTCCTCTCATAAGTACTCTCGTTTTCCATCATTGTTTATTGTTTGCTTGTTTGGATGTTTGCAAAATGTAGCACAATTTTTGCTACAAAGGGTTTGGAAGTGAAGTGCCTCAATCCGAATAGACTTCAATGAATTTTAAAGAGGAAAAAGAAGAGTAGCGGCAGCAGCAGCAGCAACAGCAAAAACTATGTTGTCTCCACTCTCTCTTTCTCTCTCTCTCTCTCTCTCTGACTTCCATATACCCGTCTATCCCTTGTCATATATTCATTATCACAGGATTCGTTTTCCAATTTAATTAATAATTTTCATTTTCATGTAGAAATAAAGAGAAAGAGAGAGAGAGAGAGAGAGAGAGAGAGAAAGAGGATTGGAACGCAGTAGTCCGTGTTTGTTATAATAAGGTTGATATACTGGTGAATTTCCTTCTCTCCTTTTCATCTGCACTCATGTAATAATTTTTGTTTGAATTAGACATGTTTTTGGAGTATGCATATTATTTTTTCAATTTGGTCGGTAAAGCAAAAAGCTTTCAAAGGAGCATTTTCCAGTTTCCAGCTTTCTCTCTTTTTTCCCCTCTTTTTGAAGCTAGAGGAAAATGAAATGAAATGAAAAGGGAGTCAGCAGAGAAAGGGAAAAGAGGAAAAACTCAAGGGTAGCATAATATAATGTAAGTAAGTAAGTAATTCTATCTTTCCCAACATCAATTCAATATTATACTAAACATAAAAACATAAATATGGTATCAAAGAGGAAACAAGGTCGTAACTATATTACTATTATTATTATTATATAGTCTTAACGTAAACTGTTCATGGGATATGCACTACTGTTGTGTGGTGGAAGTAGTAGTTGCAGCAGCAGCATTTATAGAACTGAAGGCACTACTGCTCCACTGTTAATGGAAAAGTCGTCTTCTTTGGCTTGTTGAAAAAGAAGAGCACTTCCTTCTCTTCCTCAGACAGAGAGAGAGAGAGATACCACTTTCGAAGCTATTCTTTTGCATAAAAATATAAGCTGGTATTATGCCAGCAGAAAGGAAGAAGAAGAAAAAGAGATAAAAAAGAGAAAGAGAAGCAGCAGCATCTTTCTCTTCCTTTATCTTTTTTCAAACCTTTGCCCTGTTGATTCCGAAGGAAAGTCTTTTGCAAATTTGTCTTTTTTTCGGATAACATGTCGTAGAAAGTACTAGAAGAAGGATGGAAAGCAAAGCAAGTACAGAAGAGAGAATAAAGAGCTTCTTATTCCTTTCCTGGTCTCATTCAAAATGGTTTAATGATCTTCTTATAGTGTACTTAATGCGTACATGCGAAATTCAGTCGTTGTTTTTTTTTGTAAGAAAAAGACATGTACGTACGTAAGTTATTCTAATATTGAGGGATAGGAAAAGAGAGAGAGAGCGCGCATTTCCATATCTCCAATTGTTTCCCGGATTATTTGTGCCTTCGGAAAAGATTTGCTTTGTAATATCCAAAATGGAATTTGGAAGCGACACGACAAAGGACAAATAGAATTGAAAATTGCAAAAACAAAATGTAGGAAAAAAAATATTGTAGACGTGTAATTCTCCATTTTATTCTTTCACCCTTTTGGATTCAAGTATTTAAGTGACACTTGCAGACAATAGTAATATAATGCTGCTGCTGTTTTCCAAAGAACTTTTTTGTGGGTCACAATCACAATCGCAACGCAACTCACAAGTCGGTCGCACTTTTCTTCTCTTTCCCTGATACGCTTCTTGTAAGATAAGTATTCCTCTCTACTTTTATTTCTACATAACTTTGTTTTGAAAAGATGAAGAAAAAGAAAAGAAAGTTTTTTTGGTTCATTCAAACACCTTTCTTCTACTCCCAAGATTAGTAAAACTTTGTACACTGCTGATGGCGTAGACGTGTAGTAAAAGCCTCACATGTACGAAAGTTTGATAGTATAGTGCTCTGGAAGTACATAATATTAGTAAAAGGAAAAGGTAGACACGCTGACATAAAAGACGAAGAAGAAGAGAATAATAATATAATAACTAAGAAGGAGATGAAGAATGGTAAAAAAAAGTTTTGTACAAACAACAGTAATGCGTAAAAAAGAATTAGATGAAGGGAGATAAAAGGAATATCAGTTTGTAAAAGGAGTCTTTTTTCTTCATCCTTAACGTACAAGAAATTTTTATGAGATCAGCTCAGCTCAACCTGCCTACAGGCATTATATACTTCTTAAAGATATGATCATCATCATCATCACCACCATCTTTATTCTCTCTCTCTCTCTCTCTCGTCGTTTTATATTCTCCTCACAACAACACGAAACATTTAAACAAAGGATGCTTGCTGTCATCTTATTACGCTTTTATTGCTTCGTCTTTTTCAATACATGAATAAGAATGGATTTGGCGAGGAAGAGGAAAACACGACGACGACGACGACGACAACGCTTATTCCACAGGATTTTAAAATGTATGTTGAAGAAAAGAAAAATCCGTCCATTGAATAGAGGAAGAAGCAGCAAGTGTTCGTCTCTCTCTCTTCTCTCCGTGGTGCATATTTTCAATATATTTGTTGATTATAGAAAGTGGCATGGCTTTAGGAGAACACGGCTCTAGCTTCTCCAGATAGAGAGAGAGAGGAGCGACGACGACTCCTCGACTCACATAAAATATACCTGAAACATAAAAGCTGAAGAAGTCTTCAAGAGTGAAGGAGTTTTTTTCTGGAGTTTTTGTGCTCGCTTGAATGCAATGCTGCTGCTGCTGCTGCTGCTGTGATGAGGATGATAAAGAACGAGAGAGAAGTTTTCAGGAGGATAGATGACTATGTGATGATGATAAATAGTAAAGGATGGAAAATAGAGAGTCAGTTTTTTGAGGAATCTTCAGTGTTGATGTTGAGTAAGGAGAAGCAAGTGCGGCCCTTTTTTACAGGAGAAGAACGAACGGAGGAGATGGTATTATGATCCTTCCTCCCTTCTTCCTTTCTCTATAGTCCATAGTAGTACCCCACATGAAAAGTTTCCTGCTCCATCTTCTCACCTCACCTCCTTTCTGCAGATAGCAAAAAACCTGAGCTCCAAACTCCTGACCAAAAACTAACAGCGAAAAAGAGCCAGGGAAGGGAACAGATAGACACAAAAATGTTCGTTGGTATTTCGTGTTGGTGATTTTATGGTGGTGAGAAGCAGCAGGCAGGCAGCAGTGCCAGTCCACTTCGTTCACTCACTCACATCAGTCCGATTATGGGACACAGAATGGTAGTAAAAGTAATATGTGATCTTTGAGGAAAATGAGGAGGAAGATAGAGGAGTCTTTGCCATTCCCAACTTTCCTTCACTTTTGCTCAGCTGCTGCTCCAGTTTCAAGCTTTTGAGCGTTGTTGCGTCTCTCCACTGATCTGCTGCTGCTGCTGCTGTTAAAACTACTTTTTAAGGGGCTCTCTGTTTGCAATTTCTACCATTCCAATTTTTCGCACAGGAGTGAGAACACAGTTTTGATTACGGTACGGTAGTGGTCCATCTTTGGCTACGATTCAAATGTAAATCTTGTTAAAAAAAGATTCAGCTCGTATCTCGTTTCTTATGGACGGAAAGGAGAAAAGGTTTCTTTCTGATCATGTTATTTTTAGTGTGACTTCCTAAAAAGCTGTGTAAATTGAGGGAAGTGTCAAGCATACTTGAGCAAAGAGTGGAGGTGGTAGTGGTGTTGATGATCTAGAGTAGATCTGACTAGACTGACTATAGAGTCCAACTTTACCCCGTCGTTGGAAATATTAAATCTAGTATGATAGAAGAAGTGGCTTTTGAGCGATACGACGAGTGTGTACTAGAAGAAGAAAAAGCGTAAGTGAAATCGAGATGAAGTTGTTTTTGTTGATGTTGATGTTCATCAGGAGGAACAGATTTGGAAAGGACTTTTTTCTTTGTTCGTTCGTTCGTTTACGTGTATCACTATTTCACACGCGTTTCTTCACTCAATAACAATAATTTGTTGCTTCTTTCTCCCGTTTTGTTTGTAGAGAGTAAAAGCAGTTCAAACTTGGCGGATCCTCGAGCTCTATCCTCCTCAGAATCGTTTGACGGGTCTGCTCCAATTGTTCCTGCAAGTATCACAAAGACATCCCCGACAGATCAGGATGCACATGGAGATAAACTGGACAAAAGCCCTATTGTAAGTTGGCTTTCGCAAATTTTATTACTATCTCTACCTACAATCCACGTATCATCATTTTCTGACACAGAATAAAGAGGCGAAGACAGTGCATTGTTAGTATTTGTTATAAAATTAATCATTTTGTTTTTGTTTTGCTGCTGCTGTTGTTGTTGTTCTGAAGCCGGAAGAAGATGAGACTTTGTGTCCGAAATTCAGTGTGAATACGGAGAACAACAGCTAATTTGGACAGAGCTTTATTACTCAAATGCCCTAATTTTACACGAATATAAGCTGTGACCTTGATTTTTTTCTACAGGTATTTTTATTAGCTGCTCGGAAGCGTAAGAAAAGCACAACCAGCAATTACCTGATTTCAACTGATGCGACAGACTTATCCCGCGGAGGAGACTCCTACATCGGAAAGGTTCGCTCTAATTTAATTGGTACACAGTTCACCGTTTTCGATAATGGGGATCCACCTAAGCGAAATGGGCCAGCTTCCGACAAAGGATCGTTACGAGAGGAGTTGGCAGCTGTCGCATACGTACTTACCTACACACATTTCACAGCATTCTTATTGCTCAGAAGTTTTACACAGATTATTATGTAAAATTCTTTATCATTGATTTAGCTCATTTTTTTGTTTATATTTTAAATTCATTTTCAGGAGACCAATGTGTTGGGTTTCAAGGGACCAAGAAAAATGACCGTTGTTATTCCTGGCATGCTAAACGAATCGAAGCGTAAGGAATTCCGTCCAGAGTCCGAAAGTGATGGGATTATTGGTAAGATTTATTATTACAATATATATACGTTGTTCTATTCTTTATCATTTTTGTTTCTCCGTGTTCACCATTAAACGTTTCTGAATTATTATTATTATTACAGAGCGCTGGAGACTAAGAAAAATGGAAGGACTAGTTGAATTAAAAAATAAGACGCCAGTTTGGAACGAGGAAAGTCAATCATACGTTTTGAATTTTCATGGGCGAGTTACACAAGCCTCCGTTAAAAATTTCCAAGTTATTCACGAATCTGACGGTACGCCTTTTTAGCAAATGTTTAATATGTTTAATAGTATGTTAAAAAAATTAGCTCTGACGCTAATTATGCCGCGGCATGAAAAATGATTTAATGCAACTTCTCGTACTTGTATTATCCTTTTTTCTCTTCTCTTGTTGTTACAGAAGACTACGTGGTTGTTCAATTCGGTCGTGTCGCGGAAGACGTCTTCACCTTGGACTACCGCTACCCTATGTGTGCTCTCCAGGCATTTGCAATCGCCCTAACTAGCTTTGACAACAAACTAGCATGTGAATAGCCTAGCAGAGTAAAAAAAACAAACATTAATGTTTCTTATCTTTAATTAGCTGTCGCCAAATCAATGTGTCGTTATAGTCATAGTCATTAAAATGTTGAATATTGTAATGCATTGATGATGGTGATTATGATACGACTTGATTAGAACCAAAGTCTTACAGTTCTGTGAGTTCCCCTAAAAAAATCGTTTAAAGTCCAGTCCAAGCTATAACTTTAAAGGTAACTTACAACAATCTTTCCCTTTAGAGAAAAGCAGCTTTACAAGAAAAAGCGAAAGAACCAATCCATTTTTTGCAGCTATTTACCAAACCAAATGTACCATTATCATTATTACTACTTTACCATTTTCAGAATAGATAAGTGGATATAGTAGATATATATCTCTGATGACGAATCTGAACCTTGATGCGGAATATTAAACATGTTTCCAATAAGTTTCCAAAACATTCATATATAGAACGAAAAAAAGAAGCATTTCTACAAATAACATTATACCTGTACTAAAAGCCGTGTGTTTTTAAAAAGCCATTCGAAGAGCTTTTTCTTGTGCCCTCTTTCAAACATAAAATTATTACAATTCCATATATAAAAAATATTATACAGAGTCGCGCGCTGTTTGACATTACTTTGAAATTGAAATTTTATGAGAGAGAAAAAAAATACTTTAGCATACTACATAACATTACATAATAATTATATTATCATGACAGAAAAAAACTTCACCGAAAGGAATCTATAAATTATATAAAATATATATATATTATTGTATTATTATAAATTATCTTTGCGTAATATTGCCATTTTCGTTGTTGTTGTTTTGTCTCATATCATACATATTACTTTTTTCAGTTTTATTTTCTATAAATAATGCGTCAATATAATTTCTATCAATTAATAATAAAATATATACTTATTAACATAAATATATATGTTATATATATCCGTCGTGATTATTATACTATACATATTTGATTTATATAGCAATAGAGCTATAAACTTGTTACAGGATAGAAGAAGTATAGTGTAGGGAATATTTATCTACTATATTACAATAAATAGTCCATAATAATATGTATGTATTAATAATAGTTGACGTAAATGACAAGAAAAAAAAACTACACAAGAAAATCACTGACTGTGACTTTTAATGAGCTAATCCTGGTCATCCGATCCAACTTACCAACACATACACACCTAGGAAGAAAAAAAACTAAACAGTTTTCATAATAATCTTTAAAAAACAAAATACATTACATTTTAGTATATTATATTCACGGCAGCTGCTGCATTTATTAAAATCACAAGAACATTCTTAACTATTTCTATTTCATAAAACATCTCGGATGATGAGGAAGAGCGCAATGAAAATCCAAGATAAACGCAAACAGTAGCATTTTTATGCCCTTTGAAAGTAAGGGTTTAGCTAATTGGGGACAGGCGGGCAGGTACTAATTGTACATAGAAAAAAAATATTTTGATAGGTGTTGAGATTGGTTTTTAGATATAAAGAATGAAGCAAAACAAATAAAAGCAGCAGCGAGCAACTACTACATTTTAATTTTATACTTATTTATTATTATTCATCTAATAATATGTTTCTTTTCTTCACTGTCTCTTAAACAATGATATTATTATTATTATATACCTAAAACGTGGATCGTTAACATAATGACTTTTACGAGTAAAATAATAATATGATACCTATTATAATTCAAAAATAAAAAACCGTTGATTAGACGCTGTGTGAATACATTCACTTGACTTACTTTGTTAAAAACTTATTTTTTCTGTTGCAAATAATAAACAATTAACTTCGAGTTTTATCTTTCTGAATTTTTTATTTTTGGACGACCCGCGTTCAACGCTACGCTACCAGTAAATATGAATAATAGTAACGGACAACAATGTTAATTGCTTCTCTGCTCTTCTCCGTCTTTTTTTACACTTTTCCCGAATTAGAATTAGCTTAGCCACGAATGCACAAACAAAGTTTCAATACAAAAATATACTACGTATGTAAGTAGTAGTAGTAATAGGCATCGTAAGAAGATTTTGAGAATGAATGTTGGGAAAGTGTCGGAGAGAAAGAAAGAGAAAGGGATATGAAAATGGTATGTTATTAACTGGCGAGTGGCGACTAACTGTCTCTACTCAACCACACTCAAGTATTGCAAATAGCAGCAAAAAGAAGGCTTGGCCAAGGCAAGCTTTCTCTTGACATAATAACTTGTCAGTTATTATTGCACTGGACGACATAATATTGGATACCACAAAGAAGCAGTATTTTTTTTCAAAAAGAAAAAAACGGAGAGCAGTAGTAGTAAGGACAAAAAATTACCAGAAACATAAAAGCGGGACGTGAGTGCATTAATTATGTAAGAGTGCTACAAAGTACAAACTCTGTTGCTCCTGCTGATCATCATCATACTTAAAAACGTTTAAAACGTTGAGTCAGAGGAGAAACACAATCATAAACTAAAATTCCTGGCTGGAAACTGCAAATAACAACAACACAGTTTTCATGCACGATCGATGCATACCTTTCTTACTTTTGAGTGAGCAGTTGCAGTCGTAGATCTGAAAAGAAGAAATTAATTTTTCAGGAGAATTAGGAGAATGTAATTTGGAGAATGGAATTGAGAATTGAGATTCTGTTGTTGTAGTAAATTTGAATCACGTAAACGTAAGAGAGTAAGTCAAAGTCCAAACTTCCAAACTTACTCACTACATACAACTACTAATGAGTCATCTGAAAGAACCTGCTGAATTTGTATGTATGCAGCAATATGTTTCTCCGAGTCCCTCACTCTTCATGACAAGATGTAGCTGAATAATTTACTCATTTTCTGACACCACCTGAATAACTCGAAGAAACAAAGTTTGTTTTCTATACTTGGATGATTCTTCTTTGGAAAGATGATAATAATGGAACTTGACGCAGACTAAGCAATTATATTGTCACTTCAGCGAAGCAGAGCCCCGAATTGCTAATTACGTAAAAATAAGTAACGTGGCACAAAAACCTAGAATACAAACCGATTAAAAATTAAGATCTTAAAATTAGATATTAGATAATTATTTCTTCATTGATGCTTTCATTTAGAACGTTAATGCTAAAAGGGCATGGGTAAATGTAAAACCAATGCCAGAAAACTTTAACTGTAAGATAATATCAAATTATAGTAAAACAATAAATTATACAAAGATATAACAATTTAATTAGCGTATGGTCATAATATTCCTTAATAAATACTTAATATATGTATAATTATATACTTATATGTAGAGAAGAAGCCATCCAATTGTTGTAATATAAAGTGTAATATTGTAATATTATGTAGGTTTTTAAATAGAGTGTGCTTGGATGTATTCAATAAAATGGCCAAATATTTTGTTTTGAAATATTATGAGCGTTTCATTCCTCCTGTCTGTTCGATTCGATTCAGTTGATTAGCTCGATACAATGCCAGACGCATCTATCTCATTGAAAAAAAATCATTTCATTTCGTCGTTTCAGCTTTCAAGGATAAAGAGCGCTAGCAGCTGGATTATAGTTTAAAGTTTGTCATGTTTAATAAATGATGATAGAAAGGATGATCTTGTCATTTCCGTCCAAAGTGAAAGTTTCACTCATTTCATGCTGCTGTAAAATTAGACATCTTTTGCTATTTCCCTTCTTCGTTATCTAATAGTCATGTCATTCTACTATAATTCAGCCGATTTTAGAAGTCTTCTTCGTCTTTCATCTTTATTAGTTTCTTTCTGTAATATATTCCATAGTACATAATATATTGCGAAACTAGACTGTTTCATGATTCTTGAAATCAATAGTTCGAATTGTGCATGAGAGAAATACATAGAACGATAGCGTAGACAACTCAACTTCAGACGTTGAACACTCTTGTGTACTTTTCTAACTAAAATTCTCGAAGGTAGAACCGTATAGACTGGAAAGCGAGCCTTCATCTATTTGATGAAGCTAAACTTATTAGACGTATACTACACCTACATAATCAAATACTTCCGCTCTGATTCCAAATTTTGGTGATTTGCTAAAACAAGCACGTGGATAATACTTTAAAAGGATAAATTTATTGTTCTACATTTCTTTATTCTCGGAATTCTCGCTTTTTAAAATAAATAAACCACCTTAATTTCTAGTCGATCATGCAAATATTTAGGGGATCTAGGGATTGTTGAGGGGAATGCAATAGATGCTTTGCTTCAATTTGATGATTTGCCTCTCATTAATTCCACTATACTACTCATTCATATTTCAGACTTCAGTCCAAAAAATCCAACAAAAAATACGCCGCTTCCTCTCTCTTTCGCTCTTTGTTTAATAAATAAGCATATGTCCACTAAAAAGGGACGGATGTTCTATCTTTTCTGATTGCTCCTTTCATATGGCAAGGAAGACTTTCTATTTATTCTTGCAAGAATTGAGAAGGTTTCTCCTCCTTCTCTGCTTCATCGTAAAGGCTTGAAAATTTTTAGGGAGCACATGAAAGGCTTTACAAAGTAAGGGGTTTACAGTTTACACTGTAGTAAAAAAAGAGAAATATATGTGTACTATAGCAAGTAAAGCCAGCATTACAAACGTACCGTAAAACTTATATCTGGGGAAGGCAGGGAAAGCATGATATAAAATAAGATAGGAAATAGTATTAAATTATGCGGGATAAATATAGAGAGAGGATTTCCTTCTTTCCAGGATCATACATTCATTCTGCACTGCACTGTAAAGTATATAATATGTACGTAGGTACATCTATTTTCTTTTTGAGGCACCCTAAGTTTTTCTTTTGCTCTCTTTCTGCTTTCTCCATGCTCTTTGCTACCATAATAATAATGAAAAGCTGGATATTGTCCACCGTTGTATTTTCGGTTACGGTTTCTCTTCCATTTCTATCAGCAGTGCAGTGAAATAGGGAAAAATACTGTGTGAAATGCAAGCCCATAAGGATAAAGAAGGAATGTCTGGTCTGCTACAAACTGGGACGACTAACAATGTGTAAAATCCAACGGAAATAGAGTGTTTATAGGTAGAGAGAGAAAAAGGCGAACAAATAATATTATCTAGGGATAGGATAGAAGGAGGAAGCAAACAGTTTGCTACTTTACTTGAACATTATTATCATCGGAGACTCATGTGGAAAGCACACGTACCCATTATTATGGCTGGATCATAATATTATCATCATCAACTGCGAATTCCTTGTGTACTTTCTCTCAGGTTCATTTCGTCTTTTCTTTTCCTCTCTCTTTCACACAGACACACTAACGTGGGCACACTCCAGTTTAATTGCAATCACTGAATCATTGAGCGAGTTGTTTTATGTTGGTGATATTGTGTGTACGTTTGTGTTTTGTAGTTGTATTATAATATTATTAGTCTTTGTACTGGAGAAGATTTTTTGTGGCGAGTTGACACACCACACCTAAACTATTTTCTCCAGTCGTTGATTCAATTACCACCAGCAATTTTGTTATTATTATCGGGAGGGAGGTGGGAACGGCAACCACGTAAAAAACGCTACACTGAGTGAATGAGTAGGAAAAATAGGAATATTACTTATGTTTGTGAATACTACAAAATTGCATTTTTGTTTGCATACCCAAAATTAAAAATGACGTTGCGGTGCGGTGTTGCGGATACATCCCGTTGAATCAAA